>VDFB02067767.1:62367-301526 GCA_007258455.2 Sequoia sempervirens | reverse complement strand
AATTATAATAAATTGAAAAAATTGGTTTTATCACACCATAGAAGCAAAATTCATGATATTATGCAAAAATATAGGGCTCTGAATTCAACAGAGTTCCCAAAGAAGAGGACCTGAAGATTTCCTTCCAACAAGGCTATGGAGTCGTGGCTGAACGCCTAAGAGTCTTGACTAGGCAAACACAATCTTCCATTGCATCCGACATGCAGGTAAATAAACTCAATAAAGTTTATTTAAAATTGAATACTTGTGCAATCTGTTCAATATTAATTTCAACCATAAAGTAATTACATGCCTATTTGTTTTAAACATTCAAGCAATGATAATACTGCACATGGCATTGGAATGCAGCTTGGTGAGGGTGGAGCACATTGTGCAGATGAAGGTCATGGTGTGCATCCCGGTACTTTAGAGCATGTAGAGCGTGATCATCATGTTGAGCATGATCAGGCTAGAGAAGATAAAGAATATGATGTGGCCCCATCAGGTAAAGAGGACCACTCTAAAGTTATTTTAAACATATTTAATTGCAATTGGTGTATTCATTAATGTAACCTTTCGTGTTTCAACTTTAGAGCATATAGAGCGTGATCAACGTGTTGAGCATGATCAGGCTACAAAAGATCAGGAACATGATGTGGCTCCATCAGGTAAAGAGGACCACCCTCATGTTATCTTAAACATATTTAATTTCAATTGGTGTATTAATTAATGTAACCTTTCATGTTTCAACTATAGATCAGGATTTAGAGGGTGTTCAACACGTTGAACATGAGTCTATAACAAAAGTTTAGGAACATGATATGGACCCATCAGGTAAAGAGAACCACTCTAATGTTCTTTTAATTAATGAAATACTTGTAACAATAATAATAGAACATATTAGTTTAACATTTCTTTCTTATTGCAGTAGATCCCCCCTTGCAGTGGCGTCCACATCATGAGCAGACGTGATAGGGATAGGGATTGGAGGAATCAATCTCAGATTCCTTCTCTAGGTCTTGCTTGCAAGACCTTTTTGGTGTTCTTATTCACCACCTTGACCTATAGGCCCCTTCACATATTTAGGTGCCCCTGGTTCTCCTGGCCAACCCCACTTCCATCACCATGCAAACAACCAAGCCAATCTTGGTGCTCTCTCTGCCATTCTCTCCTTAGCCCTTAATCTTCCTAAAGGCTAACCAACCCTCCAAGCTTCACTAAACTGTTGCAGGGTTGTGTGATGACTTCCATGGCTTCAAATACATCTCACTAGGGTTCTTGATCAACCTCCAATCACCAATTCTCCATCGCTCACTCCAAACCCTATTCTAGGGTTTAGGAAGGCTACTAGCCTTGAGCCCCTTTTAGGCCTCCTAACCTGAGGAAAATGGATTTCACTCTAAAACCCTCCAAAAGAATTGTGTTATTTCCTTGGGATTTGTGATTCCCTTTCCCACACCTTGAATATTTTTGGGTTTGGAGCCTCCACCGTCTGTACACAGGCGTAACCCACACTTTGCTAGATTTAGGGCTTTCTAGGCCTTTTTCTGTCCACGTTGTGAACAGTCAGCTTACCTCAACCTCCAAATGGATTGGTGATGTCTCTTGCTTCTTCCCAAGCCTTCGTAAGGCCTCCTGCAACCACCACACACCTTTGTTTTCTAGGGAAAGGACACCCCTGCAACCTTAGTGTTTACTTTTCACTGTCTTTCCTAGCCGGGCATAGTCAAGCTTGCCTAGGAGAAGACCTTTTCCATGGACCCTTGCCTCCTACAATCTCCTAAAACTATTCTATATATAGGAATGGAGCTTAGCCTCATTTCCCATGGGCTATACACCAAGTATAGTGGAAAACAGAGGTCTAAGACTCCATGAATAACAGTCTACTGGACTGATCAGCAATTGAAAGGAACAAAACCTACTAAAAAAAAGCTAAAGAACGATGAAAAAACACCACTAATGACTACACAAAGATTTTAAAATGAAAACCACATGTGCCACACACTGCTCAAAGCCTGTAATCCACCATTAACACACTAATAAGAACTAAAAACTAGAAAATAGCAAGAAATTCATTGCTTTTCCAATTGAATAGTAAACTCCAAAAGGTATAACATTTTTTCCAACCTCTATTCCAGGTTGAGGGTCACCTTTTAAAGGTTCTCAAAGTAGTTAACAACCCTAGGTCAGCCTTCTAATGATCAAATAGCAAGAGTTGAAAAACCCGCTGTGTTTTCCAACTTTTTCCAAATGTTGCCAACCTAAACCAAATGAGGAACTACACTCAACTATCCTTTTCACTTCTCATTACACTGATTACAAAAGATCAAGTTTTATTCAAAATCCATAAATGCTAACTAAATGGTCCACATGACCTTCACAATAACATACCCAAACAAAAATCAACCTAGACTATTTCATAGGCGTGTTTCTTGGGTGTTCCTGCACCATTCTCCCCCTCTTAGCCCAAACACTAAGGAATGGAAGGAGAGATCAAGGACAGGTCAATACCAAACTTCTTGAACTGATCTTGTACCCATGTGGCTTCTGAGTCATGCTTGTTCTTCCACTTGACAAGGTGCTCCATGTACACCTTATGTCTTGTAGCCTTCTTCACTCTTGACTCCAAGATCTTCTCTGCCTGAGGCTTGTCTTGACTAGGTAAGGATACATTGTTGATGTCCTTGAAGATCTCTTGATTGTTCTGATCTGCATCATTGACTGTCCCCTTATACTTGATCAAATCAGCTATTTTTAAACACTGGAGAGATCCCTAGATCGGTAGGTAACTCCACCTTGTATGCATTCTTACCATACTTGGCCAATATCTTGCATGGACCCACTCTCTTCATCTGCAACTTGGTTGACATTCCCTTCTACAACCTTGATTTGTTAAGGTGGACCATGACATAGTCCCCTACTGCAAATTGCACATCCTTCCTTGACATATCTACCTTCTCCTTCAACTTTTGTGTAGCCTCTATGATTGTCTTCTTCACCTGCTCCTGAATCTCCTTCATGGTATGGCTAAAGTCTTCTACATGTCCACTTCTATGTTCCATAGCTCCAAGATCTCTGAGCTCACATATGCCTCTTGGGTGCATTCCATACACAATCTCAAAAGGACTCTTCCCTGTGGTCTGGTTTACACTCTCATTATAAGCATACTCAGCTTGGGAGATAACCATATCCCATGTCTATCCATACTTTATAGTTAGGCACCTTCAAAGATTACCTAGCACCCTGTTAACCACCTTTGTTTGACCATCGGTCTGAGGATGGTAAGCTGATCCAAATGATAAATTGGTACCCAATCTGCTCCATAGAGTCTTCCAAAAGTGACTCATGAACTTCACATCTCTGTTAGAAACAATACTTAAAGGTAGTCCATGGATCCTTACAACTTCCTTGAAGAAGAGATGAGCTATGTAACTTGCATCATGAGTAGTTTTGCAGGGAATAAATTGACTCATTTTGCTAAATCTGTCCACTACTACATAAACACTCTCAAAACTAGTCTTGGTCTTAGGAAGGCCTACCACAAAATCCATGCTCACACACTCCCATGGTCTGTTAGGAATGGGTAAGGGTTGATATAGACCAGCATTACTAGCTCCTCCCTTAGCCTTCATACACACAACGCATTGTTCCACATACTTCCTAACATCTCTTGCCAACTTAGGCCAGTAATAGAATCTTTGCACTAGTTCTAAAGACTTGTTGATGCCAAAATGTCCACTAAGACTACCATTATGCTTTTCCTGAATCAGATTTTCCCTCATTGACCCTCTTGGAACACATAACTGATTTCCATTAAACAATAACCCACTTTGCAATGTATACTCTAAGTATTGGCTATGAAAATGATTCTCAAAGTTAGAACATACCTTATAGACCTCTAAAAAGTCTTCATCTTCCCCATAGATATGCTTAAATCTCTCTATGCCAATGCTCTTGATCTGTATCTCTTGCACTGCCAACAATCTCCTCCTTAATGCATCTGCTACTTTGTCTATCTATCCCTTCTTGTGCTTGATGGTGAAAGTAAAAGCTTGGATGTATTCCATCCATTTCAAATGCCTATTACTCAACTTCTCTTGAGTGTTGATAAAGCTAAGTGCTTGATTGTCAGTAAAGACTACAAACTCCTTGGGTAGAAGGTAATGCCTCCATTTCCTAAGTGACTGAACCAAAGCATAAAGTTCTAAGCCATAGGTTGAATACTTATTCTTTGCTTCATTGAGCTTCTCACTAAAGAAGGTTATAGGCCTGCCCTCTTGACTTAACACTCCTCCTACTGCCACTCCACTTGCATCACATTCAACAGTGAACAATTTGTCAAAACTAGGTAATAAGAGAATAGGTTGAGTTGCCACCTCTTGTTTCAGTTTCTCAAACCCTTTCTCAGCTTCTTGAGTCCACACAAACTTAGTTTTTAAACCACCCTTGATTGTATCTAGGACTGGTGCACCTATGCCACTAAAGTTCCTTATGAATTTTCTATAAAATTGAGTCAATCCATGAAAACTTCTTACCTCTGTCCCTGTGGTTGGTGTAGGCCAGTTTAGGATGGCTTCCACCTTGCTTGGATCCATCTTCAATGATCCTTTGGACACTACAAAACCCAAATAGACTAGCTCTTGCTTAAAGAACTCACACTTCTCTAGATTGATTGCCAATTTCTCCTCTTGCAACCTTCTGAGAACTAACTCCACATGTTTCAAATGCTCTTCTATTGTCTTGTTGTATATGAGGATGCCATCAAGGTATACCACCACAAATATCCCTGTAAAATCCTTGAGCACTTCATTCATGAGCCTCATGAATGTGCTAGGGGCATTGGAGAGACCAAATGGCATCACTCTCCATTCATATAACCCATCATTTGTCTTAAATGTTGTCTTCCACTCATCACCATCCTTAATTCTGATCTGATGGTATCCACTCTTGAGATCCAACTTAGTGAAGTACTAAGCTCCTCCAAGACAATCCATTAAGTCTTCAATTCTAGGAATAGGGAACCTATACCTAATGGTGATCCTATTTATTTCTCTAGAATCAGTGCATAACCTCCACTTACCTCCTTTCTTGGTTGCTAAAACCAATGGTACTGCACATGGGCTGATGCTCTTCTGAATCAATCCTTGATCCAACAACTCTTGCACTTGCCTAGCTACCTCTAGGTTCTGATCTGGTGTAAGCTTGTATGCTGCTTTGTTTGGTAATGAAGCTCAGGTATGAAGTCAATTTGATGACTAATGACTCTCTTTGGAGGTAAATTTGTAGGTGTACCATCACTGACAATGTCCTTGAACTGATCCAACAACTTTAGGAATGCTCCGGGTATGACTGTCTTGTCAGCCTTGTCTTCTTCTTTAGGTTGTAACACAACCACATATCCTTTACCCCCTTGATGTAGGTTGTTAAGGAACTCCTTCCCACTACTCAACATGATGTTTGTTGTCTTTGACTATCCTTCTTCTTCTTTTGATAGTGATTGCAGCTTGAAAGTCTTCCCATCCTTCTTGAATGAGATGGTGTTCTCTTTCCCATCATGTATGGCACCTCTATCATATTGCCATGGTCTACCCAATAGTAGATGGCATGCATCCATGGGTAACACATCACAAACTAACTTGTCCTTGTACCCTCCAATGGAAAACTCCACCGTTACTTGCTCATTCACTAGAACACTCTGCCCTTTGTTTAGCCATGTGACCTTGTAGGGGTTAGTGTGGGGTATCTTCTCCAATTTTAGTTTCATTACTGCCTCTTCTGAGATTATATTGTTTGTTGAACCTGAATCTACTATGACCTTGCACACTTTTCCAAGTATCTTGCATCTTACTCTAAATAGAGCTCTCCTCTATTTTGGTTCTTCCTTGACCGGTTGTCTGATAAAAAATCTACTGAACATCAGATTCTCTCCTACCTCAGATTCAATATGACTGATCTCAGAGGCCTTAGGACTCATGGTGTCCTCTTGTGCATAAGCCACTCTCTTCTCATTGCTTGAAGAAGGTGTCTTCTCCGAGCACCTATAAGCAAGATGACCTACTTGACCACAATGGTAGCATTTCATGTTTGCAAAGTATGAATTGCTCCTGCCTGCTCCTCTTCCTCTATTTGAACCTCCTTGAGGTCCTATACCTCTGTTATATCCTCCTCTAGAAGATGTTTCTCCTCCATGCTCTATGAGTTTAGACTCTCCTTGGTTTCTTTGGTCACTACCTCTACCTTGGTAGCCACCTCACTGCCCTCTTTGATCTCTTTGATCTCTGCCTTTGCCTCTGCCCTTAGAAGCCTGGTCTTGCTTCCTCTTGTTTCTTTCCTCAATCTTGGCAGCCAATTGGTAACATTGATGTACTGTCTTAGGACTTAAAAGAGCCATCTCCTCTTGAATGTTCCATTTCAAACCATTAAGGTACCTAGCCACCTTGAGACTTTCATCTTCTGAAACATTAGACCTCATACAAAGTTTTTGGAACTCCTCTGTGTAGGTATTCACATCTTGGTCTTTCTACCTTAGGCTTTGCCTCTTCTTGTGTAATTGAATCTCATAGTCATCTGGCATGTATGCTTCTCTTATCTTGGCAACCATTCCCTTCCAAGTAGAGATAGGTTGCTTACCTTCTTTTTCCCTCTCTGTCTGAATGAATTTCCACCATGTCAAGGCAGAACTTCTTAGTCTTGATTTGGCCACCTTTACCTTCTATACCTCAGTGACTCCATCACATTCAAAATGGTTTTTCATTCCCTCTATCCAATAAACAACTAAATCAGCTTCCATTTTTCCACTAAATAGTGGTATGCCTTCAAGTCCTTTTCCACTCAATGCCTTCAATGCTTTCAAGAAAGTCTCTTCCTCCAAAATAGGGTCAGGTTCAGGGATCTTGTCTTCCTCTACAACCTCTTCTTCCTTTGGTATTTTTCCTTCCAACTTCACATTGTTCAATGCTTTCTCAAGTTGCTCTATTCTTTCTTTTAACAACTTATTGTCCTCCTCTTGCTCTTCAACCATCTTGGCCAATTCTGCATTTGTCACCATGATGGTAGAACCACTGGATTCAAGGTCTGACATACAAGATTCTTCCCAAATCTTTAACTTGCTCTGATACCAATCTGATAGGGATAGGGATTGGAGGAGTCAATCTCAGATTCCTTCTCTAGGTATTGCTTGCAAGACCTTTTTGGTTTTCTTCTTCACCACCTTGACCTATAGGCCCCTTCACATATTTAGGTGCCCCTGGTTCTCCTGGCCAACCCCACTTCCATCACCATGCAAACAACCAAGCCAATCTTGGTGCTCTCTCTGCCATTCTCTCCTTAGCCCTTAATCTTCCTAAAGGCTAACCAACCCTCCAAGCTTCACTAAACTGTTGCAGGGGTGTGTGATGACTTCCATGGCTTCAAATCCATCTCACTAGGGTTCTTGATCAACCTCCAATCACCAATTCTCAATCACTCACTCCAAACCCTATTCTAGGGTTTAGGAAGGCTACTAGCCTTGAGCCCCTTTTAGGCCTCCTAACCTGAGGAAAATTGATTTCACTCTAAAACCCTCCAAAAGACCTGTGTTCTTTCCTTGGGATTTGTGATGCCCTTTCCTACACCTTGAATATTTTTGGGGTTTGGAGCCTCCACCATCCGTACACAGGCGTAACCCACACTTTTCTAGATTTAGGGCTTTCTAGGCCTTTTTCTGTCCACGCTATGAACAGTCAGCTTACCTCAACCTCCAAATAGATTGGTGATGTCTCTTACTTCCTGACAAGCCTTTGTAAGGCCTCCTGCAACCACCACACACCTTGGTTTTCTAGGGAAAGGACACCCCTGCAACCTTAGTGTTTACTTTTCACTGTCTTTCCTAGCCGGGCACAGTCAAGCTCACTTAGGAGAAGACCTTTTCCATGAACCCTTTCCTCCTACAATCTCCTAAAACTATTCTATATACAAGCATGGAGCTTAGCCTCATTTCCCATGGGCTATACACCAGGTATAGTGGAAAATAGAGGTCTAAGACTCCATGAATAACAGTCTACTGGACTGATCAACAATGAAAAGGAACAAAACCTACTAAAAAAAAGCTAAAGAACGATGAAACAACACCACTAATGACTACACAAAGCTTGTAAAATGAATACCACACATGCCACACACTGCTCAAAGCCTGGAATCCACCATTAACACACTAACAAGAACTAAAAACTAGAAAATTGCAAGAAATTCATTGCTTTTCCAATTGAACAGTAAACTCTAAAAGGTATAACATTTTTTCCAACCTCTATTCCAGGTCAAGGGCCACCTTTTAAAGGTTATCAAAGTAGTTAACAACCCTAGGTCGGCCTTCTAATGATCAAATAGCAAGAGTTGAAAAACCCGCTGTGTTTTCCAACTTTTTCCAAATGTTGCCAACCTAAACCAAATGAGGAACTACACTCAACTATCCTTTTCACTTCTCATTACACTAATCACAATAGATCAAGTTTTATTCAAAATCCATAAATGCTAACTAAATGGTCCACATGACCTTCACAATAACATACCCAAACAAAAATCAACCTACATTGTTTCCTAGGTGTGTTTCCTGGGTGCTCCCTCACCAAGACGACTAGGCGTGTACATTAAGATCATGAACAAAGGGAAGAACAACTAAAGGGGGGACATATATTGATTTAGAAAATGATACTCCACTTCAACTTTATGTAGCTTTAAAAAAGAAACAAAAAAAAGTGATTGTAATCATATCATGACAACCATATTTTTGATAATATGTAAAAACTGAAAGAATGAATATTATATGTTAATGAATGAATGTGAATATGTTAATTAATGAATGTTATATGTTAATCAATGAATGTTATATGTTATTAATGGATGAATGAATGATTGATGTTATATGATTGGGTATAGGGAATTGAGAGTGATGTGAGGGGGGGGGGGAGGGGACAAATGAGCTTCCACCGTCACGTGGTTGGCCCTATTAAGTAGAGAATATTAAACTATTCTTCAAACAAAGAGAAGCTCAATTAGTTAATGTACTTTTCAATATAAGAAATGCATCATTTGAAGCATCAAACCAATATGCAGTCTTTATCTATGATCAGTCATTAGTCTCCGCAATGGTGCATTTCCACGATTTTTTTTTTTTAAAATTTGATATTTTGTCACAATTTTGACGAAACTCATCAATGAATCAACAAAAAGGTTCGACGAAGTTTTGTATAGCCACGACGAAGGTTTCGTCGTAACTCCTTTCCCATTTCATCGCACTTTCAACGAACGTTTGGTGTATTTCTGATGCTACTCTTCCTATTTTTATCATAATTTCGATGAAATTTTGGTGTTTATTTGATGCTACTACTTGCCTATTTCATCGCACGTTCAAAAAAAATTTGGTGTTGTTTCGACGCTACTCCTTGCTGATTTTGTCAAAATTGTGACGAACGTCTAGTGTTGTTTCGACACTACTCCTTGCCCATTCCATCGAACTGGCGAGGAACTTTTGGTGTAATTCGTTGGTGGATACACGAGGTGTTCATCGATATTCTGATGAAAGTCCCAGCCATTCCATGATGCTGACAACTAATGATTCTTCACTGTTATTTCAACATTTTATTCATTGTTGGTATTGCGACGAAAAAACTGTGACAAAAGTTTTTTTTCCATTTCGTCAATTGTCCGACAAAGAGTTGTTGAGATACCGATGAATGAACGTCGGAAAATGGTCTCAAATTCAGTAGTGGCTAGACTGATAGCATTGCTATTTAACCTTTGTAGCATCTTTGTTTCCTACAGACACAATTTTTTTGAAAAAACTACAAAATTTTGGTTAAGAAACATGTTTATTTCTCAAGATTCCCCCTCCCTCTAGTGCCAAAATGTGAATGTTCGATATATACCTACACAAACATGAAAAAAAAACACATTTTTAGTCAATTATACAAATCTAAACTAGCATTCCCCATGAGATTCATTTGAAGCATAATGAACAAGAAATAAAGTAAATAAATCAAGTAAAAGCAATCTAAATCCTATTCAAATGCTCAAACCCTCAATCCCATGGAGGAATTGGTGCTATTTTGATGCCGAAAATAGTTGTTTCCCAATTCCTTGCAATCTTTGATGATTATCAATGGTGCTCCTTGATGAAATTTGCAATAACCTAGCTATGGTGATGAAAGGCTATGAAAACCTTGATGAACAATGGATGAACTTGCATAAAATCTGTAGATAATGACTTTGCATGAAGTTATGGATCCAAAATCAATAGAAGATCTCTCCATTTATAGGAAATAAGGATGGAAGAATGTAAAACATGGAGGATGTGGGATTAAAGATGAGTCAATAACAATGTGCCACTTGTCAACATGCTATTGAAGAGAGGTGGGGCACATTTTGATGAATGTGCAAATAAATGCTATTAGTTGGAGATTTGAAATTTGAAAGTTGGCTTGTGGAGGGAGATGTGGAAGAGGAGTTAATGCCACTTGGTTCAAGAAAAAGGACATGTAAGAGGCATAAATTCCTTGTTGGAGGACAAGACCTTTTGGGAGGGAGATTTCAAAATGGAGGAATATTCCAACTTGATTCCCTTTTGAATGAAAATAGAGGAATTTATAAATCAATTAAATTGATTTACTTGTGCAAGTTGCAAAATATAGAAGATTTTATGGATTAGAGTTGGAGTTAATTAGGATTTAATTAACTTAGATGGAGATTAGTTTGATTTGACATTTTTACTTAGATTATTTGATCAAAATGAGAGGAATATTACATTTAATTAAATAAAGTTTGATTTATTTAATTAAAAGGGATGATGTTAGATTTAAATCAAATAAAGATTAGTTTATTTAATTTAAAGGAGATGAAATTTGATTTAATCAAATAAAATGATTTGTTTAATCAAAAGAGGAATATTAGGATTAATTAAACAAAATGATTTGTTTGGTTAATAGAAGATAATAATTTAATCAAATAAAATTGATTAATTTAATTAACAAAGGAATTATGATGAATTTAATTAAATAAGGGTTATTCAATTAAATGGTTGCTAAAGGAGTGATTTACGCAGAACTGATGTTAGTAAACTAGGATCAAGTGCGTGAGATCGATCAGTGTAATTTATGTTTCTACATGTATATTTGGTGTTATGTTCATTTGTGTGTTTGCATGATCTCTACATATTTGTTAATCTACTTTAAAAGGGTTTAAAAAATAAGTTTTAATTGATCTATTGATTCATTCCCCCTCAATATATAGTTGTGTTCTAATAATATCATATCTCATCCAAACACACACCCACAAACTCCACACTAATAGGTACCCAACACTACCTTCAGGTAAATTTGGGCAAGACAATTTTTTTTAAAGTGCATAAAAAAATTGGTGATAGCATACACATGGAAACCATATTGCATTTTATATCTATGCTAAATTCTTACTATAACAAATGACTACTGGTAAATCTATTCGTTGCTAGCCACAAGTTACAATACATTACATGGAAAGGAATGCGGTATTGAATGGAACACCAATCATATCCCAAACACAAGAACACCTACAAACAACACACTACCCCATACCCAACCTGCATTCAAATAATTTATTAATGTGCATGATAATTAAGGTGATAACATACATACACATGGAAAACACAGTGTTTTTTCCATATGCACTCACCACCATTTTTTTGAAGTGTACAAATATCACATGGATTAAGTGTGACATATGAAATTTCCTTGAACACAAATGGTATCTTCATGACATGAAACTATAACCAAAAAAACCCTCCCACATTGGAATGTGTATACAAAAAATAATTGGAAATAGACTTGGATGTGGCCTTTGAAAAGTTAAAATATTAGTTCAAAAAAAAATTGTCCATGACAAAATCAACAAATTATAATTTGACTTTGATCACATCAAATAATATTTCTAACCATAGATACATAAATAACAAGTTCCCCTTCAAGAATGAAACTGAATAATTGTGTGCCACCAATGACATGAACAAACCTTTGAGGCCATACATTTTAAATATCATGTTTGAAAATATAATGTGTTATTAATCTCCACAAAATCTTAATGTTTACTCCACATTAATTCATTGTATATACATTTTTTTTCCTATTGTACAAAATTTTACATATGGTTCATAATCTATCCATACCTACATAATTCCTTCTCAAAATTTTGTTCTTGATCCATGTGGTGATGAATGATGATGATAATGAAGGATGTGGATTAAGGATGATGATGAAGATTAAGGATGATAATGAAGAATGAGAATGATGATGGAGATTGAGGATGATAATGGATTAGGAAAGAAATATTTTGATGTGGATTATGTAGGATGGTTATGATAATGATTAAGACCTCTATTGGATTAGAAAAATTAATTAAGCTTAGGGTCCTAAATGATGGATTAAGAATGGATGTGGATTATTGAGATACTTGCGATAATGTGAATTAGATAATTGGGTATGATTGGGATAAGATGGATGATTAGAAAAATTAGGGGGATAATTAGGATTATATGCATGATTAGGATGGGGTGATAAGGATGATTATGAATGATTAAGAATGATAAAAACAAGGTGGCTAAGAAGAAAATGAATGATTATGATGGATATGGATAACTAGGATGAAGAGAGATGGTTAGGATGGAAAGAAATGATTAGGATTAAAAGAGATGATTAGAATGAATGGGATTTAAGATGAAATGATTAGGATGAAGGGGGATGATTAGGATGAAAATGGATCTAATTAGAATGATTAGGAGGATAATTAGGATGAGGAATGATGATAATAATGAAAGAGGATGATTAGGATAGTTATGGATGGTAAGAACAAGATGATTAATATGAAAAGGAAGGATTATGATGGATAAAGATAGTTAAGATGAAGAGAGATGGTTGGGAGATGATTGGGATGTGAAAATGGATGATTAGGATGAGATGGGTGAGATAATGATTGGGGAATGATTAAGATGGGAAGGGATGATTATGATAGAATGATATGATTAGGATGAGGAGGAATGATTAGGATTGGAAATGATTGGTTATGATGAGGTGATTAATATGATTAGGAGGAGATGAGGGATGCTTATGATGACTAGGATGGGATGATTGAGATGACAAAGAATGATTAGGATGAAATGTGATTGAAAACACCACAAAAAATATAATAAAATATTCTTGGTTGTTGAATTTCTAGATTTGATGCATATAGTGTATGTTCAAGGGATATTCATCCCAATTTCCATAGGTCTAATCACAATTCAAAAACAATTCACACACATAAAGAACTTCCTAATCCTAAGGTCAATGACTAATGACAAAAAATCTCAAGATCACAACTTGAAATGTCCTTTGACTCAAATGTAGGGACACCTTAAGGGGTGTGTACTCTCTTGTCTTTATGAGAGATGACATGTAGGGGCCTCCAAGACTAGAAGGATGACCAAATAACCCCCTCTCTCTAGAAAGCTAGAAGTAGCTTATGCTAAGCTAGGGATTTCTATCTCATCTTAAGCAATCCATATGCTGAGTAACTTTAGGGTGTGATGTGTATCCCTTGCACTAAGAATGACACCAAAATATTTCAATCAATAGGGTTATCTCTAACTAATGGAATTCTAGTCATTGCTCCAAGACTTACTGCCTCACAAGCATCCAAAAAGCCACTTAAGGCTTTAATCAACCTTACTAGGGTAATATAAGAAGCACCTCACGTAAACTTGGGTGGATTCCCCTTATGGATTGGAACTATACAACAGAGGCTAATGCCAGTTTGGACTTGACTTTCATCTTATCCTTTTATATAGCTTCTCAAGGGAAAAAATTGCTTTTTAAGTTCTCTATCTCCAAGGTCAAATAGGAATGCAAGAGAGCATACACATGTACTTGCTTACACTAGAAAATTTTCATTAACCTTTAGAAAACAAAATGTGTAGTGTGAAAATGAAAGTGTTAAGAATTTTTTTTGATTCCCAAGATCATATAACATGCAGAGGAAGAGCATACACACCTAAAAACACAAACAAGATCACAAGACAAAGCAAACAATGGTTGTTTTTAGTCCCAAATTGAAAATGTGATAAAGCAAAGACACATGGTTCTTCAATAATGCACCATATGATTCCCATGTGCCAAGAGAGAAGGCACAATCAACAATAATTATATTCGATGAAGTTTTTCTTCAATATTATGATTAAACCCTTATGAAATCTGATGAAACTCACTCCAATAAAGAACTATATGACTTCTAAGATAAAGCCACCACATTAGCAAACCTTAGATGAATTTTCACTCTTGGAAAGCTCAAATCAAAGAGAAGCTACACTCTCCAAGTTTTCTTGCAACTGAAAACCCTAGTTTCCATAGGAAAATTAAAAAAAAATGTGAGGGGGCATGGCTCTACTACATTATCCTATTAACACACTAGGGCATATTTTTGAACTAAATTTCTTTGACACAACATCAACTACATTGTATCAAAGAGGGAGAAAATGTAAACAATGAAAAATGTCATATACATCTATGAACACCATTTTTCCCTTGTCAATTCCCTTTTCACCCTACATAATTGAATAATCTTAATTATTTGATTATCATCTAAAGTCACATTCTTCTATCAATTAAATAATTTTAATTATTTAAATAATTCACTTTTTTCCTTCTTCCTTTGATTAATTAAATAAATTTATTTATTTAATAATTTCACTAATTAATCCCTTTCTTCCTATAATTAAATAAATTCTTATTTATTTAATTATTATAATTTTTCTACTATAATTAAATAATAATTTTAATTATTTAATTATTCATTGGCCTATTCCACCATAATTAAAAGAATTTTATTTATTTAATTGTTTCCCACTTTCCCTCCAATATTAAATATTTTCTTTAATTATTTAATATTTTATCCTTTTCTTCCACTTTTGAATTAAATTATTATTTAATTTACAAAGTCAACTTTCCCTTTACTTCTATAATTAAATAATTGTTTTAATTATTTAATTATTTACTTTCCCTCCTAAATTAAATAATTTTATAACTATTTAATATATTCCAACCACCTCCTTATCTATGCCAAATATTATCCTTAACCAAACCCTATCTTTGCCCCAATTCTTCTCTAACCCTATTTTATTTCTTCTCAAGCAATCTTTGCCATTGCTTTTCATGTGATATTGGCTTTTAATTCTAGCCCTTCATTTAAATTTGGATTTCTATAAAAATGAAGAATAATGTTGATCAATGGATGAGATTGCTTAGAAGCAAAGAGAAATAGGGTTAGGGCTAAATTAGGGTTTAGATAAGGATGGATGGTGGAGATTAAAAGGTAATAAAACCTTATCAAGGGTGGCAAGATGAAGAGATAAGAATGACACAGAAAAAGACGTTGTTAGAGTAAATTAAATAATTATAAAATTATTTAATTTAGGAGGGAAAGTGAATAATTAAATAAAAAAATATTATTCAAATATCAAAGTAAGCAAAAAGGTTGAGTTTTAATTCAAACAACAATTTAATTAAAAGTGGAGGAAAAAGACAAAATATTAAATAATTAAAATAATTATTTAATAGTGGAGGGAAAGGTGGAAAATAATTAAATAAATAGAATTTATTTAATAATGGAAGAGAAAGCCAATGAATAATTAAAAAATTGATAATAATTATTTAATTATAAACAAAAAATAGGAACATGAATAATTAAATAAATATAAATTTATTTAATTATAGGGGAAAAATGATTAATTAGTAATGTGATTAAATAAATATAATTTAATTAATTAATCAAGGAGGAATAAGGATAAAATGAATTAATTAAATAATTAAGAATTATTTAATTAATTATGACCTTAGGGGATAATCACATAATTAAAATTATCTAATTATACAAGGAGGAGGAAGAATTAATGTGAAAAATGGCATTCACGAGCTTGGGACATTTTTCAGTGTCTATAGAATATTCCTTTGTCTGATTGATTTAAAATCAAACGAAGAAATTCATCTCCCCAAATATAGACACCTCAAACTCTTTCTGCATCTCTTTTGTAAATCTCTTGCACATTACTTTATTTCCTCCAAAGATTATGTCATCAATATACACAACCACAATAGAGATTTGATCTTTTTCAACTTTGAAATAAAATTACTATCTATGCTACCTTTATTGAATCCTTTCTACAAAAATTACCGATCCAATCTTGCATACCATGCTTTAGGAGCTTGCTTGAGTCCATATAGTTCCTTGTTCGAATTATAAACCATATCAAGATTATCTAATAACTAAAATCCTTTTGGTTGTCCATGATAAGTCTCTTCTTCAAACTCACCATTAAGGAATGCAATATTCACATCCATCTGATAAACTTTGAATCCTTATATGCTACAAAATCCAAAAATGTCCTAATAGCTTCCATTCTTGCCATCAAATCAAATTCCTCCTCAAAATCTATTCCTTCTACTTGTGTGTATCCTTTATACACAAGCCTCAAGTTTCTTATTTATAACCACTTCTCCATTCTCATTTAGTTTGTTCTAGAACACCCACTTAGTTCCAATTGCTTTCTTTTTTTTTTGGTCTTTGGACAAGTTCCCAAGTCTGATTCTTGTCAATTTGCATTAATTATCCTTCCATATCCTTGATCCAAAATTCATCTTTGCATGCCTCAATCACTATTTTAGGTTCAAATTTTGGAAAGTAAACATAGGTTTAATTATTCTTCTATCATAGCAACCTTTCTTCTTGTCAACACACCACTGCTCTTGTCACCAATGATTTGATCTTCTAAAGGATTATTCTAAACATACTTAGGGATCTTTTTTGAAGCTTCTTCCTCTTCAACCTACACTTCCTTACTATCATCTTTATCTTCTTCTCTACAAGAGGACTCATTTGATTCATATCCATATATCATCATTCAAATTTTGTGTATTTCTTCATCCACTTCAACACTTGCACTGTCAATAATACTTTTCAGCCTCTTGTTGTAGCACCGGTAATCCTTGCTTCTTGGAGAATTTCCAAGGAAGATTCCTTCATCAGATCTTGCGTCAAACTTTCCTAAGTTTTCTTCATCTCTTTTTATATAGCATTTTCTTCCGAATACTCTAAAATATTTCACAATAGGGGTTCTTCCATACCACAAATCATAAGAAGTCTTTGAACTATTTTTCCTTTCTTGCGCTCTATTAATTATATACACTATAGTACGAATTGGTTCTCTCCAGTGGAAATCCAGTAGATTTTTTCCTTCATCATTATCCTTGTTGCTTCCTGAACAGTTCTATTCTTTCTTTCCACAACTTTATTTTTTCAAGGAGTCTTGGGAGCCAACAAATGCCTTTTTATTCCATGATCTTCATAGAAATTGTTAAACTCATTAGAGGTGAACTCTCCACCTCTATTAAATCTTAAATTTTTTATTTTAATATTCATTTCATTCTCTACCATAGCTTTGAATTTCTTGAGCTTATCTAAAGCTTACGAATTTTCTTTGAGAAAAGTAACCCAAGTCATTCTAGAGTAATCATCAATTAATAGCATGAAATACTTATCACCTTGAAAACTTCTAATTTTGGTAGCTCTACAAAGATCTATATGCACCAACTCTAGAGGACCAGTAGTAGATTATTGTTTGAATTTGAAACTCTTTCCAGTTTGTTTTTCAATATGATATTCCTTGTAAACAACATTGATAAGCTTTGTAATCTTTGGTAGATCTCTCACAACTTGAAATGAAGTTGTCCTTAATAGGCTAGATTTTAATTGGCATGACACATTCTTCTATTCCATAGATAAATTTTACTAATTTGAGTCATAAAGCATTGACCATTTTCACCCTTAACTTGATAAACATTTTCATATGTCCTTCTTGCAACATACATAGTTCTGGAGTTTTTTATGATCTCATAGGAATTGTCCCAAAACGCAATATTATATCCTTTACTACATATTTATCCTACACTCAAAAGGTCTTTTTGTAGACCCTTCACATAAATAACAACATCTGTATTATGCTTGTCATCAAAACTAATTGAACCTTTTCCACATATCTTAGTAGATGTATCATCACCAAACTTAACTAAACCACCATCAAACTTCTCAAGCTTAAAAAAATTTCTCTTATCACTTTTCATATGATTTGAGCATCCACTATTACAATGCTAAAGAAGAATAATGAAGAAAAATATTGTTACAATGATAAATCCATCTTAGAGCAACAAAAAGGTTCCACCATTGTTTCACCAAAGCATTCACACTCCCTTTGAAGAATATTGACATAGGTTTTGCTCACTACTTCTAGTAGTAATAGGCATTAAATCTCAAACTGCATTTCATACTTTCTCACTTAAAATTTAAATACTTCAGATTAAACACTTCACACTCTCTTCCTCCATAAATTCATCAACCATATATACCATCTTGAACCTTAAAAATAATCTACAAGTTTGGTTATGCACCTAAAATGTAAAAATCCAATTTAGGTCAGCACCAAAACATTCCCACGGTGGAAAGGTATGAAGGAAAACCACATCACACCTTAACTTAGATCTAAATCCAAATAAACATTCTATAGCATGCTTCCACAAACATTGAATCACATCCACAATTATTGTAAACACCCAATTTTAGCCAAACCTATGTTAAAACCAAATTAAATGTAGTTAATTACACACTTGATTTGATCCAAAGATAACTCACATACCATATAGAACACTTGAACAAAATCTATAACATTCCATAAACAACTTGAAATCAAACAAATCTTTTTTGCAATAACATTCACCTAAAGAATATACTCATCCTATACACCTAATTAACCTTCCAATTACTACAACACTTGAATCCAAACTTCTGGAGCTCCAAAATTAAAAAAAACTAGATTGAAGATAAATATTAGCAATATGAGCACACCCTTAGGTCCACAAGACCAAAAAATTCACTATGAAGAAATGTGGAGAAAAAAATTTTCTCCCAGACAACACTGCTTTCATAATTCACACACTGGTGAACATAACTTTCTCTACACAATGATCCAAAACAAGAAAATTTCAATATAACACCTATGAACACCTCTAAGAAACATACCTAAACCACATAGGAAGATCTTCATGCATGAAGAAATATGGAGAAAAAAATTGAACAACACTTTGTCACACTAAACACTCTTCACCACATTGTTTCCTCTTTTATTCAAATTTTCTCAAAAGCACTTGAAAACCGAGAACCATAAGCACAAACTCAATATTAGGAACACCTTCTCAATAACTCAATCACACAATAGGTTGAATATCACCAACACATGCTCATCAAAGAAAAAATAGAGATTGACATCAATGGTACTACTAATGACAAGATAATGCAATGAATCAAAGCATCTCCATATCAATACAACAACAAAGGTTTGTTGACATCAATGACAACACAAACTTCCAACAACTACTCCAAAAATGGAAAAAAATGAGAGCAACAAACCTATCTTTGGAAATATATTAAAAAGGTAATCAAACATATATTTATACTATTATACTTAAAGGAGAAATGGATTAAGAAATATAATTAGACAAATAACTATGATTTTGGTGGGATGTTAAGAGATGTAGTAATCACATCTCATATGAAGGAATTCCCCTTACATGAAAAAGAGTGGACTAATTTGAAAGGTTAATTCCTAAACATCTTCCAATCTCTAGACGTTTACTCAAAAAGTGTAATATGAGGAAGATGAAATAGAGGAAAGGGGAGAATATAAGAAAATTTAACCAAATGTACAAGGGAGTGGTGAGAGAAATGAGATGAACCACTTATAAAGAAGAAAATAAATGAATAGTTTTTCTTTGGATTGTTACCTGAGGTTAGAGCATCCTTAGATGGAATAATTTTTAACTCCTATACAAAAGTGGTAGATTTAACTTCTTGAATTGAAGAAAAATTTTGGAGAGAAAAAGGGAAGGTGAGAGTGAGTATAAAAATTGAAATTGGAATTAGAGAAATTAAATATTAAACAAGAAATATTAGCGAAAGGAGAGAGACATAGGGAACCATCACTCCTCTATAGAAAAAAGGTACAGTGTTCCTATTATTCCAATGAAGATCATCTACACAATAAGTGACTTCTAATAGAAGGAAATATATGTTCAAAAAAACATAAAGAGTTGAGATTTCAAAGCCACATAGGAGGTTGAAAAGTGTATATTATGATATTTGTGGTGAATGGGTTGAGCATAAAGTTTACAATTTCCCTCCATTATGATTTTGAGTAAGAGATGAACATGAACTTTTGTGTGACATAGAAATGATGACAATGAACCCATTTATAGGGGAATACCAAGAATACAATTTTAATATTATAATTTGAGGCAACTAATCATTACATATAAATAAAAATAGCTAAAATAAAATTACAAAAATTATAGACTTAACAAATTATACAATTTATACATGGGGATTTTTTTTATGTAAAATACCTCATAAATAATCATTATATATTATTAAAACATTATAAAAATATCTTGAAAATTATAGATAGAATCTAAGGATATAACTTATCCTCACTTCTGCATAGCCAATTATAAATCTTCTATATAGAGTGATAAATTTCACTATCTTACCAAATCTCCCAAAATTCTATCTCTTCTCAATGTGAGAGAAGATCCTTAAATATAGGATGACAAATGACCAAATACTTTAAAATATACTTGCAAAACCTATTTAAAACTTCCATTTTTAAATAATTAATAATATAATATGTTTTTGAAAGAGGAAAAAATGGGTTTTACTAGGACCCGAAACCACAAAGTTTATAGAATAAAGAAAGAGTCAAAAAAGACACCATAGTCAGAAAGGCTATAGAAATAACAGTAGTAAACTCCCACATCCAACAAAAAGGCCAATGAAGGCCACATAACCAAAAAACTAGACAGAAAGCCAACAATAGCTAAATTTTAGTTTTTAAAAGATCAACAGTCTTAGCTTCCAACTCATTCATGTCCTGAACTACCCTCTTTAATATCTGAACCATTTGTATTTTGGGAGGTGCTTTCCTTTTAAGATTGGCCTGGGTCCTTTTAAAAATACCTTGGTCCTCATTGTTGCTTTCCTTGTTCTCTTCCAAGTCAACGACCAGCGAACCCTATTGTGTTTTTTCCAGCTTTTCAGACATAACATTGACAATAATGGCATTGTGCCTAGCCATTTTATGATTTTGTTCCACGATTGTTTTCAAATTATTTTTAATTTTAATCATTTCCTCTTCCATAGACTTGTATTTCTCCTCAATATCACCTCCTTTCTTTCCAATGTTGTTCTTATACAGATTTCCTTCTTTGTTGCTAAGGGAAGCTAGCTTTAGCCCCAGCTCCTTTGACTTACTTTACAAATCCCTGTTTCTTTGATTGAGCTCATTAATTTCTTGCTAGGCCCACTTTAAGACCTTGAAAATATCACTGATTTCATTTCTAGTAGAGGCCATAATGTCACCAACCCCATCTAATATGAGATTAACATCACCCTGGGTTGTGGGAGCTAGGAAATTTGGTACCTTCGAATCTAAAAGAGGCAGGATGGGAGGGCACAAAATTTCTATTGGCTTCAGGGTTCTCAGCTTTGTCTTCTATGGAATCCGCAGAATAGGAAACTAGCTTGTTGGCAGGGGAGCCCTTAAGAATAGGATTTTTAAGGGGGTAAAGTAGTTGGGTAAGGACTCAGGGTTAGCTTTAGCAAACTAGGGTTATTTTGACTCGGTTTTCTTACTAGACATCTCAGAGGATGGGTGGGTTTCAACAATTCTCTCCTTGTTTGGTTGAGTCTCCAAACCCCCACTATCGGTATTATAGTCCTCTGATGCCAAAGAGGCCATAGGTTTAGATAAAGTCGACATGCTTTGATAGTGTTCGCAAATTAACCTAATAAGACTAAGATGAAGAATGGGGTATTTCTTGGGGTTTTTCCTATGGTCCTCAAGGCTATTACTCAATGAACATAACAAGTAGTGAGGAAAAGAAATCCATACCTTATGGCTCAAATGGTTAAGAATGGAAAAATGATGCCCATACACTCTAGTAAATCTCCCATCGACATGATAACACAGAGTACCTTTCTCCACAGTGCCTTGATAGTATCAATTTTGAAGTGGCTATTAGAGATTTTAACTAGTTTTAATTTCTCCTTGTCCTTCTTAGGAAATCTGATGACCACCTCGCCAGAGAACCTTCTATCACGATTAAACTTCATGCCCTTAATAGACATTCCATTAATCTGCCCCATAATTTGCATCCTTCATAAAGCCATTGTTAGTTCTTCTCGCATCAATAATCTCTTTTTTCACCCGCACCTTTTTCAGCTCCCAAACCCATTTTCGTTTGCTCCTTATAGAATAGACTCTACCAACGTCAAGGACCTGTTGCAGAATTATGTAGCTATTCCAATGCACCCACAAAGCGTGCTGCTTTTTCTTCCCTTCCAAGTAACATGATGCAGCCCCATAAAATCTCTTGATTTTGATGTACCTAACCCCTTTCTCTTTAATCATTAATTGTATTTGCTTCTTTCCCATGCATAACGTCATAGTCTAGTAATGCCCTGACTCCAGTTCTCAAGTCCCTACAATTTTTCCACGTGTTCAGTCCTTGCTTCCTAACCCCTTCATTCGCAAAGTAATCTGCCACGTTGTTAGCTTCCATGTAGATATTATTAATAACATATTAATAATATAATACGTTATTATATTATTAATTATTAAATGGTATATGCTTCTTAAAGCATATAATAAACATAAGGTTTTATAACCTTATATTAAAAAGATATATTTATGTTATAAGGGTGTGGCCACTAATTAAATTATGTTGTAACATTCCTCTTTATTTTAATAGGGCACATAATATGCCAATTTCTATAAAAAGAAAAACATGAAGTACCCAATAATGCAAGCCTTCTTTGACAAAGATAAACAAGGGCACAAATATATTCCAACACAATAATCATGTATTTTAGACTACATGAAGATCATCTTACCATTATTTATAATCCTATTATTTTAAATAATGATGTTTTATTGAGGTATTTTAGAAAAATTATTGGAGCATGAGTCTCCTAAAACTTACCTTCACTAGTGAGTTCCACCTTTCCTCCTCAACTTTACACTATATTTTGTTAAACTTATTTTCTTGTGACTACCATAATTTTAATTTCTTATGACTATAGACTATGATTGATGATACTATGTTATAGTAGTAGTTTAAATTTGGATTGAAGATGACTTGGTAAATGTATACTTTTTGGACTACTCACATCTTCCATATTTAGATTTACTATTCACACTAGATATAGATGGATTTTAGTACAAATTTATTTGGTTAATGATGAAGCCTCATAGATATGGCTACATCATATTTACTTCATATGATTATGTGATAAGGTGTTCTAGATAGTTGATTTATACTTTGTAATTTGTCTTAAAGTATCTTGATAATGTGGCTAATTATATTATGTCTATGTTTTTTTAAAGGGATAAATGCTTTTGATCCAGAGCTATGAATCAATGATGTCATAATGTTGGACCTCATTCGTAATTTAAATATTTAACAATTACACCCCAATGGGGTTTGAAGCTTGATGAGAAGATAACACCACAACAACTTAACCATCATACTATGCCACTATTGGCATATTATGTCTATGGTGTGTATATTAATCAATAGTATTTTTTTTTAGTAAAAGGCACAAGGCCTATAATTATATTGATTAAATTATTCATTTATCCAAGAACTACAAAATATCCAAAATAATTGTATCCGGTGCATTAGCTAAACATATTTTTGATGAACTAATAGCCACTAATGATTAGCATAATACATATATCTGCTACTGTGGTTGCATAATTTTCTAAGCATGAAAACATAATTTAGAAAAATGCTAAAGATTAACAAATGTATATACAACCATAGGTGGTTAATAGGAGCAACAAAAAATTGTCTCGCTATCATTGTTTCTTGCTTCCATATTCATAGTAAATGTTTCTTCAACTATTTTCCCTATATATATTGATGCTTGAGTGCACTTTTGTAGATTATAATTCCATGAACAATGTAAATTGGTGGAGGTTATCAAGAAATCATTGTGGTGATTTTCTAGTATACCTTGGCCAATAGTATGAGAGGGTTAAGGTCTTCTTGTGTAAATATACATATGTAAATTTGTGTTGATTATCATGTAATATTATTTTGTCCTTTTTAAAAAAAGTGATATTTGGTTAGGTTATCTTTAGAGATAAATTTTAGATTTGAACTTAAGTGGACAATTTAGGGGCCTTTTTTTGGGAATTTCTTCATTATTTGGTAAAATTAAACCTATATTGTGATAACCTATGAGTTGGTTTCATGTGGGAATGTATATTATGTGTTTTAAAGTTTTCTAGGGACTTGAAAAGTGGACAATTTAGGGTCCTTTTATTGGGAATTTCTTCATTATTTGGTAAAATTAAACTTCTCTTGTGATAACCTATGAGTTGGTTTCATGTGGGAATGTATATTATGTGTTTTAAAGTTTTCTAGGGACTTGAAAAGTGGACAATTTAGGGGCCTTTTATTGGGAGTTTCTTCACTATTTGGTACAATTAAACTTCTATTATGATAACTTATGAGTTGGGTTCATGTGGGAATGTATATTATGTATTTTAAAGTTTTGTAGGGCCTTGAAAAGTGACCAGGAAGATTTGTGACGAATTTGGAAAATAAAATCTAATTGGAGAAACAAATTCAACACCTATTCCCTAGGCTCAATGAATTTAGACAATTGCTTTTTATTTATATTTTTCTTGAAGTTGTATTAAGGGTAGGCCTTTCATTTTTTGGAGGATTTTTATTTTCAGAATCAATAGTTTATGAAGGAGGAGAAGTGGAGGAAGGGCTTGGGATATTAGAGAACAAGAAAGGTTGAAGAATTTTGGATGAAGGCTTCATCAAACTTGGTTGAAGCATAGAGGTAGGCACTTGAGCCTATTTTGGAGTGTTGTAATGCTATTTTTTTGTTATAATGATAATATATAGTTTCTAATTTTTTCTAAACATTTTTTTAATTATGTGTTGAAATTTTTTGTTATGTGTTGATATTATGTGATTTTTTCACTTTAGGTATGGAGGTTGTTGGGTATGTATCTTCCATTTTTGGTTAAGATCTATTCATGTATTAGGGTTGAGAGAGGTGTGACCTTCTCTTCCACACCTAAAAATGCAAAATAATAAAGTCCTACTTCCTTCATTTCTTTAGTAGCCTAAAAGCAAAGAAGAGAAAAATCAATGAAGGGTTTGTAGTGCCCAATCTATAAAAAAATAGAATCATGAAAAAAAAAATCTTTAGATTTTTAAAGAAATAAAAAATCTATATAGGCCAGGGTTTTAATTTATCAAACCAAAAATCTAATCAAACCATAAATTCCTAGTGAAGTTGCAAACCACCATCATCTCCATGTTAAAGATGCACATGCATTCAATATATAAGTATAGTCTCTGAAAAGTAGAAGGAAATGTATATTAACCCATTCTTTTAAAAGTAATTTGGTCCTGACATGAAGGATTTTGGAAAGAAAACTCTTGTTTTCCTACAAACACAAGACAAAGAAATCATTCTTCCTTTATTTATTTGATAATCCAAATGCATAGAAAAGTAAAATAGATGGAGGGTTGGTTGTGTCAAATCTACAAAAAAAAATGGAATCATGCAAAACAAAAAAAAAATCCAAATCTAGAAAGAAATTAAAAAATATAGGCTAGGGTTTTAATTTATTAAACCTAATAAGAAAATCAAATAGGAAATGGAATAATCTCTATTAAAATACACAAAGAAGAGAGAAAAAAAAAGGGGGGTAGATGAAGATGAAAATTCGTCCTTCTTGAAGCTTTTCCAGTTTCAGCTCCTCTTTGGATCTGCAATAGGGAAAAACAATGGAGGATAAGAGAATTTGAAATCAAAGAAATTTAGAATTAGATTGGAGAATATACTTGCATAAACTTAAGAAAATCAAATAGGAAATGGAATAATCTCTATTAAAATACATAAAGAAGACAAAAAAAATAAAAGGGGTAGAGGAAGATGAAAACTCATCCTTCTTGAGGCTTTTCCAATTTCAGCTCCTCTTTGGATCTACAATAGGGAAAAAAAATGGAGGATAAGAGAATTTGAAATTAAGGAAATTCAAAATTAGATTAGAGAATAGACTCGCATAAACTCAAAAATGTAGAGGATTGGGATTCAATCCATGGATTCCCTGTGAAGTTGTAAACCCTCATCATCTCCATGCAAACACACAAATAAAAGAATAGAGAAATACAAGAAAAGTTTTCTGAGAATAAAAGGTTTGAAAAGGAAAAAGAGGTTTTATATGCATTTAAATTGTGAATTAAAATTATATTTGAATTTAATTAGAGCGCAAGGAAAGTTTCCTTATTCATCTAATTGATCCTTAGTTTGAGGCTTTTAAATTATGTTGTGAATTGGAAATTTCTTATTTGTTAAATAATTTGAGTTATTTTTATTTAATTGTTATAAATGCATGTATTTATTTATTTATGAAAATTAGAATAAGGGGTAATGTTTGTAATCAAATAGTTTAATATTTAATTTCTATTTTTATTTTTATTGTGTGAAATCAAATCCTTATAAAACAGGAAAGATTATCTCTTATATGGTAATTTATGATGTACTTTTATTTAGATTTTATTCTATTAGATTTCAGACACGTACACATGATTGTCAATAGTTTCCAATCGTAGACTAGATATAGTCCTACGTTGTATTAACTAGCCCAACTCCCTTTTAGTTGTTGAAGGTGTGTAATCCTCACAAGAAAATCCATAAAAGCTTGCCTTCCTCACAATCATGCCTATGTAACTTTGCATTGTGTAGCTTATCTACTTACCAGACCAGGCTGAACATCATGCCTGTGAGATTTTTCCCTTCTGCTACCATGAACATCTCTCTGTTAGATAATCTTACTCTCTCTCTTTCATTTTCACCAAGCAACTCTTTCCTATGGCCGCTACCATGAGTCAAGTTAGATAAATTTGCAGTACTGATGCCATTTGCAGTCATCCATCCCTTACAATTTTCCTCACCCTCTCCAAGTTCAGGAGATTTTTCCCTACTAGCATTCTTTGATTCCAAATGTCTTTCTTCCCAATCTCTATATTCCTCATTCCTGTGTCCAGCTTCAATAGCATGTCCAGCTTCAGGAGCCTCATTGTCATTTTGGTCATTTACCATCCACACTGTGACAATTTTCATGAGAATAAAGTGACAGTTTGCATTGCTCAATGCTTGACCTTGAGAAAGCTTTCTTCTATTTAACCTTGGTATAATTATTAGAACTTAAAATGAGTTAAATCCTTCGAAAAGTGATTACCACTAATTTACAATATCTTTACAAGAATATATTTCCCAAAAACCTTCATTGGGGCTAGCATTAGCAAAAATCCTTAGGCCTAGCAACAAAGGGAGAACAATTTGTACCAATCAAAGAAGTAGGGAGAATCTTTATGTCTAATCATAAAGGGAGGACAATCTACACTAATTGAAGTAGGGGAAAGTTTTATAACTCCATGTAAGAGTTGAGATCCAAGAATGAGAAGGAGTTACATAAGACTAAAATTGAAACTTGAATAAAAATGAGTAGACAATTGAACACTTTTATTTTCCCTTTCTACTAAAAAGCCTACTTTGGAGTACATGTCCTTTTTAGAAGAAATTGAAACTTTGAACTAACTAATCACCAAATACCAATCTTGACATTTGATCTACATCTAAAAGAAATAACTTCTTAATCAAGTTGCTTACAAATTTTGTTCCTTGAAATGTGCAACCGTGAAACTTGATCTACATATAAAAGGAATACCTTCATAATCAAGTTGTTATTTTCAAATATTTATCCCTACCTTGAACTCACTCTCAATAGGTGAGAATCTAGAGAGATCCGGAGCTCCACCAAAAATTGAACAAAAGTGGAATGAGAATAGAGTTAGCTAAAATCTAGGATAGAAATGGTTTTTCCAAAAGAAGTTTCTAAAGTTAAAAATATTGTAAGATCCCTCAAATTGAAATGTAAGGTAGGGTAAATAAACTCAAATTGGAGTAACCAAAAAAAATTGTGATAGGGCTTAACTTGAGTTTCCATTGCATCATACAAAAGGAAGTTTTGTTCCAAATCCATTGAATCTCTTAGAGAAATTTATGTTTTACCTCTAAGCATTTGTAATTTTGGTTATGAGCTTGCCTTTGTATGTATGATCTAATCAATTGATCTAAGATTTCTTTGAATTCACTTGCAAAAAATGTCAAAACACTCCTCCTTCCTAGAAGTTCATAGAGTTCCATGTTGTATGTAGTTGTCTCCTCTGAAGACTCAAAATCATTGACTTGTCTTCTAGTTGCAATAACTTGCTAGGCCCTTGATACTCTCTAATAATGTACCCACTATGAATGGGTACCCATTATTCTTTAGGGTGCTATGTCGAAACAATTACCCACCAACATATCCATTTTATAACGAGTACTCATTAACCTATTTCTTAAAGCTATGCAAGCTCATTTTCACTTGCATACACAACAAGAGTGAGTTTTGGATGAATCCTCGCAATGGGTGCCCACTATTGTGACCCTAACCAATACTTATATCTCCTCCCCCAACATTTTAATTATGAGTGCTTCAAGTAGGTTCTTCAAAATTTTATTGTATTTTTTAATATTTAGGGTTTAGGGTTTGGGGTTAATAGGTATTAGATTTTTAGTGTAATTTAAAAAAAATAAATTTAGGGTTTCAATTAGATGTAGTTTATTTTATTCTTTTGTTCATCCCTAAGCAACAAATGAATCATTAAAACCTCATACTATCTATGTATCTAGAAATGGTTTTAGAATAAAAGTTAAGAGAAGAAGAAAAAATTCAAAATCATAATCTTAAATCCACCTATTGAAAAGGAGAAATATATCCCAAATATTTACCTATAATATGTCTCCTTCACTACCATGTAGGCTAAAAAGAAATGATCCAAATTAGGTAACACTATACCTTGCTCAGATTTTTTTAGATAAGAGTTAGTAAATGATGAAGTTGACCAAATATGTGAGGTATGCCTTTCTAACAATTCCACCTCATTTGGCACAACTCATTTTTTCTAGAAAGTTACTTTTGAGAAACATGTATCTTTCAATTTCACGTTAGAGCTACAATGGCTCTGCAAGTTTGAGTTCTTGTGCGAGCAAGGAGGATGACAAAGATGATGATGAGGTGGATGATGGTGTACATGGGATTTTTTCTTCCCTACTATCCATCTATGTAGGAGTCGTGTCTCCTCTCACTTGATGTAAGCTTTGCATTTCTAGTCCCCTATTTGGAACACTTTGTGCTTCCATGGTGAGCCTCTATTTCAAGCCTTGTGTTGAATCAGCTCTGCTTTTCTCTACAGGCTTTACTGGTTCTTTGGGCCTCCCTGGGTCCATGGGCTTGTCTGCTAGAAATAGGGGGTTTGGTGCCTCCCCTTTCATAGCCTTTGCCACCGTTGGACATGATACTACTCCTTGCCCTATTTGGGTTGTGTACAGGAGGGTGTTTTTTCTTTGGTGTTTTGTTGATGTTGTTCAGGTTGATTTTGGTTAACTTGTTATGTTGCTCATTGGTGGGGGAGGATCTTGTTGGCCTCCTTCTAATATTGTTGCTAATATTGGTGTTGTTGTGGCTTTTGATGGTTGTTAGAGGGAAAGTTTGTTTCCCTTTGGGTGTTTTGGTGTTGGGTGGTTTCCCCTTCCACTTTGCTGCTCCTTGTAGGGTATGTGGGGTTGCTTGGGATTCCTTGAAGTTTTTGGGTTGAAGAAGGGGCTTATTTTTGGTTTTTCTCGGTGTACTAGAATGGCTTGGGGGCTTTATTTCTTGGCGCTTTCTTCTTCTCACTTCTTCTAGGGTGTTCGTTTCTTTCGTGCATTGACTATTTGGTGGCTTGTTGACATGGTTGTGGCTTCCTTTTGGGTGGGAGTGTGGGTTTTCTTGGGCTTCCTTGGATTTTCTAGGTTGAAGAAGGGGCTTATTTCTAGTTCTGCTTGGTGTAGTAGGATAGCTTGGGGGATTTATTTGTTGGCCCTTTCTTCATCTCCTTTTCTTTGGGGTGTTCTTAGCTTCTGTGCTTTCTCTGATTGGTGGCTCTCCTTTGGGGGTTATGCCAGTATGGTTGTGGTTTCCAAATAGCAGGTGGATTTCTTTGCCTATTTTCCCAGTTTGGAGACTATTTTGGGATGTTGGCCCATTTGGTGGAGTGGTTATGGGATGTTTAGAAGTTGTTTCTACCCTAACTAGGTGAGCTCTTCATTTGTTTATATGAGGGTTTTGACTGTCTCAGCTTCTTCTCTGTCTCATTGGAAAAAAAATGATGGACTCACTGTTTCTCTTCTCTCCTTGTACCCTAAACTATTTTTTGATTTTTTGGGAGAGGATCTTTGGTTTGGAATTCCTTTGGAATCTCATTGTTTTGTGATTTTCCAATCTTTGGGGTTTGATATCCTATGTTTACTTCTTTTGACCTCTTTTTCATTGTGGTGAGGGATTTTCGTCCTTTTCCTTTGTGGTTCCATGGTGATGCTTTTTGTGCTTCATTTGGTGCATCTTTGGGTTACTCTAGCCTTTCCTATGGAGGTGGTCCTATCTTCTATTGAGGAGGAGATGGATGTGAATGGTTGTGACCTTCCTCCTATAGAGGTGGAGTAGGATGCATCTAGTTTTTCCTAGAAGTATTCTTGGGGGGTTGTTGAGGCCCTATTTTGTGGTTGCAAGGGAGTTGTTACTAGCCTACATGTTGTCTTCTTTTCTTTATCTTCTATAGAGGTCGATATCTTGAAAAGTAAGTTGATATTTGTGTTGTTGATTCTCAAGGACAAGGAGTATTGTAGGACTTCACAACGGTATGGTTGAGCTTGGGTTTCTATCCTATAGAGGTGGAGAGAGCAAATGGTTTTTTATGATCACTAGTGATGCCTTGTGAACTTGTGGTGACCATCCCTATAGAGGTGGAAAGGGTGTTTTGATGGGCTCTAAAACTTCTATTGTTGGAGGTTTTTTTAGTGGGTTGTTGGTCCCGTCAAAACCAATGGGTTCTAGTGGGTTTTTGGTCCCTTCAAAACCAATGATTTCAAGACTAATGTAAATCATGGTTCTTTTCTGGGTAGGCTACTAGCTTTTGGTTGGATGTTGGCTTGTTGTTCCCTTGTTGCACTAATGTGTGCTTTTGAGTCTATCTTTCAGGCAGCTTGTTCTTCTTTGTGTGGATTTTGGGTCCCCTTAAAACCTGATGGTTTTGGGTCCATTCAAAACCTGTAGTAAATGGTTTTGGGTCCATTCAAAACCTATTTTTCCACTAATCAAAAACATCTTTTAAGTTCACCCAATAGTTATGATGATAGAGTTTGAACCTCCCATTTTTCCAAAATCCCTTTTTTTGTGGTGCACCTCTACTTGGAACTTGTTATCACTTGCTCTAAACTATTTGATTTCATATCCCACATCATAACATGTAAGATTATTTTGAACTAGTGTAAATATGTACCCTCTATAGATACTATAAGGAATATGTCGGGCATTCCTCTTAGCTCTCTAAGCTGTAATGTGAACAACCTAGCTATTGTTTTGGAAAATATTCCTAATAAAATCCTAATTTCTAATAATCTATTCCTAAAACCTTATGCAATAGATAGGAAAGCCTAAAAATCTAGTCTTAATTTCTCTATATCCCTTAAAGGGTTTAAATCTAACACCTATGACATGTGTAGCATGTGGTCACCTTTTTGTCCCCTTCTTGCAAGGAATGAGGGATGAGAAATGTGTTCCTAAAGAAAATTATTGTTTTTCATATCCTTTATAATAATATTACCACCAAAATTCTCCATATTTATTTATCCCAACACCCAAAAGATAAAATTTTCACTCAATTGTAGAACCTAAAGGTCACCAAAATTTTGAAACATCCTTCCAAGCTCACCCATATGCTCTTACACCAATTTTACTATCTATACGTAGATATTGATCCAAAGTGATCCCAGGAACCCTAGGATATAAATAATTCATTGTTTAGATATTTCCATCCCTATAAGCAACAATTACTATTCCTTCATGTTATAATTCCTCATTCACTCTCTCTCTCTCATCTCAAATGAGGAATTTCCTAGAGTAACTAATATTATGTGACCACTATATGTTCTATACATAAACGAGACAAATTTTTAGTATTGACCAAACATGTTAATAGTGTTTCTTTTTTTTTTAGGTTCATATAAAAGCTTTAAATTATGGTTCAATATATAAACTATATAAGAGAAGGGGATCCAAATTACTACAACAATGTGTATAAAACATTTATTCATAAAATCATCTTTTAGAATGTTCTACTAACTATTATATTTCCCAAGATGCTAGAATAAATTGTATTAAACTAGTATTATGAGTTACCTAAGTGGTCTATTCACACATTTTTACAACAATTGGATGGAATATTTGAAAGCATTTAATAGAAAAAAGCTACTCAAAATTAATATTCGAAAGTATCATAGACAAGGATACTAGGTATTATGACTAAAGTCCTGATCGATATGTTGATTGAAAAACATCTATAACTTTCAAACGGTATCACATTTTTTGAATCCGAAACATGAGTCACATTCTATGCCTCACATAATATAGGATTAAAAAATGAAAAATTAAATTTCATGAAGTTTTGACCAAGTTAAGGTGGTCAGACATACAAGTTTTTATATTTTTTAAAAGTTGTAATAAAAAATTCATAATTAATTATTTAGTTGGAAAAAAATTATTAAAAAATAATCACATCTGGACATGAGTCCTCTACTTATATATAAAATATTATAAAAAAATATTATCATTTTATTATGGTTAGGGTGGTCAGACAGACACCCACTTCTTATTTTTTCCCTAAAATTTAAGTACTATTTCATTGAAATTTCAAATTTACACCAAATAGATTTTATTTATTTTTAAATAAACCTAGTAGTTTAGAAACTACATTCAATTTTATACAAATTCTATTCTTACATATTTTTGAAATAATATAGATAACTTATTCAAATTTTTACATCAAGTTGCCTAACTCTGATTTTTCTATTTTTTTTGCCACTTAAGGGCCTATTTTTTCCATGATGATCTTGCACATACCCTTTTACTATTTTAATAATTTTTAATTAATTTTTTTTTTTTGTAAAACAAATTGCATGAAAATGTACTTAAGAAAATTCTTTTCAAATTTTTTTTTTTAAAAATGATAATTTTAGGTCATCTTATCCATGATGTACACGATGATTTTATAAAACGATAAATTTGGCTAATAAAAAATTAACAAAAAAAAATCAATAAAAAATTAAAAAACAATATTGAAAACATGCTTCAGTGAGTTAAAAATATTTTCCCAAAAGGATTTAGAAAAATACAATATAATTTAGGTCAAAAAATGGATGATGTACACATGCATGATATGGTAAAATAAATTAACTTTTAAATAGTGGTTTTTAGAAATGTTCACCTATTGAAAACCAATTTGTAGCATCTAGGTATTGAAATAAATTACATATTTGGAAACTAGACTCTAAGTACTTCATTTTATGATTAGTCACTTTTTTCAAGATACCATCTCTAAGTACTTCAAATTTTAAGTCCAAATGTGTCAAATTTTGAAAATCAAAGAAAACACTTCCACCTTTTGGCCAAAAAGTGGACTCAACTTCTTGTCGGCACCCGTAATGTGTTAATTCACTTTAGTAAATGTAATTCGTTAAGATAGATTGTGAAAAGATAAATGGTGATCAATATGTGTTAGGAATAAAGTATCTAACTATTATAGAAACTAGTCAATCTTCTCTACCCCAACATACATAGATTGTAACAAGAGATTTCCATCCTTAATCCATAAAGATTTTTTTATTTTTTACAAAAAAGTAGCAAGCCACTGAACATTTTATTAATAGAAAAAGAGTGGGATACAAGTTGATGCTCCTCAAGAGCAGATATACAAAGAATGTAATCATAGTATGATTTACAAAACCCTCCATGATAGATAATGGAGTGAATAACCAAAAAATGAAGAGCTACATCCAAAAACAAGTTGGCAAGTCTGAGCCATGAATGCCAAAAAAAACATGTAGAGAGAATTACATCATCATGCAAAAATGGTTAAACATACAAAGGTCGAAACAACATGATTAGAGCCATGTGCAAAACAAAGGAGTAATGGTGCTCAACAAAGCCATAGAGATGCTCCAAGGAACCCTAAAATATCAGATTTTTTTTTTGGTGGAAACCAAGAGAGAACACCATTAGTGAAAAAAACTCCACCTACAATAGAGATGAAGGAAATCATGGAAACCAAAGATCAGCAAAAAACCAGAAGAAGGTTAGAAAAACTTCAAGTATAGCTTTCAGAGGAGGATGTAATGTTGGTGGGAGGAAAAAAATGGGGCACATCATGGGGTTCAACCAAAGCATTTTGAATAAGAAATTTGACAATATCAAAGTGATTTTATAGATTATCACAAAAAGAATTACCTAAACGACCTCTCATTCTTCTTAATCTAGAATTAAATTCTCTTGGACAATCATCAATTAGCTCATGTGCCATTGGACATAACAATATTGAGAGATGCTTGTCAGAAATTAGGTATTGGCAACGAATAATACCTCCAACCTCATTTGTGCCATGGAGAATATTGTAGATTTGAAGAGCAAGATGCATAGTTGAGAGTGGACATATGTGAGGCAAGAGGTAAGTCCTTTCCAAAAATTTAACCATCTGCATGTACCACAAGACATCCATCAAGTTCAAAACAAACCTTGAAGCTATCTCATGTGATAAGGCCATGGCATGGAAGTCTAACCTATCCTAGCCCAGAACAATGAAAATGGCATCTACAACTTGATTGCATTCAATCCCAAAATATCTTCACAATTTCTCAATTATGAAGGGAGAGTTATCCCTTACTTCATGCATTATGGTAGGAACAAGTACCCTAAATTGGCTCTCCATTGAAACAACTTGAAAAATTTTAATTTTCCACATAGGAATAGCCTAAGAGACAATTCAAAAAAGCTAAATGAGCCCATGAAAAATTAGAAATAGGTGTGAATGCTTATAACCATTAATGCAAGGCCAAATGTGGTCAAATAGAAAACATATGTCACCATATTGAACTCCATCCAAGAGAGGTCTTGTTCAAAGGTTTGATGAAAATTCAATGCCAATTAGGCAAAAACACTATTTTTAGCAACATTTACTTGGAGACCTTGGTTGCAAATGCTTTATTGGTGGAAGAGGGCCTTCAATGAGATGGAAAAATTTACTTGGAGAATTTGGTTGCAAATTATGGCGTGGTATGATGATGTACAACAGTTATTTTATGCCAGGTGGGATTGTCTCATGCACATGCATGAGCATACTATGATCGAGTGCAACCTACCTGATAGGGTAGTGAGAAAGTTTTGGGACATCTAGGATAGGCTAGATGATTAGTACATGGCCATATTTTTGAGGACTACTAGAGAGACTACATGGGGTTAGGTGATCCCAACATCAAATGTGGTGGACTCTTTTAGATAGCTATTGGATAGGCCATGAGCCCACGATCAGGGACGGGAAGATCCATGCATTACACATGGCTACAAAAATTGGTTTAGGCCTCTGATCTAATTGACAGTTCCTGGGACAATACTTCCATGGTGGAGACCCTAGGGCAGGACAACCAGGAGAGGACAGGTTCCCATAGGAGGAGGAGGAGGACCACCTCCACAATAGCTAGACTAGGGAGATGGGCACTAGTAGAGTGATCAACCCAGGGATCAACATCCACTTGTGAGGGACCAACAACCACCATAGAGGGACTAGCCACCACAGAGAGATCAAAAACCACTGCCAATACCTCTGCCACCTCAGCCTGATCAGAGAGATTCCTTGGTATATTTTTTGTAGGGGCAGATACAAGGGCTCTAGGCTAAGTTACAGACATTGAAAATAGAGAGGAACCAAGCTAGATAGCAAGTCCAGGCCCTCACCATGAAGCGAGATCAGGAGAGGCAACAATGATATACTACAAAGCTACAACTAGCCCAAGAGGTTGGTAGGTGACAATATCTAAAGAGCATGGAAGAAGCGTCATAGGGAAGGATATTCCTTGTGCAAATGTACCACGAGGTAGTGCGGGAGGCTGAGTACTATAGGCTGCATTATTGAGGGGAAATTCCTTCGGCGGCTTGGGTGTCAAATTTTTCTCAGTAGATAGGGTATAGACAGAAAAATGACAGTGTTGAGAGCTAGGTGGGTGAGGGGTGTAGCCACCAAGGCTAGCTATCAAATATTTTTTATTGGCATACTTGATTCTTTTTTAGATACATGAGCTCCATTTTTTGATAGCCCCATGGGCATTGTACATTGATTGATACACATACACATTTGATCCTAATTTTGTACCGTGACAGTTAAATTATTTTGATATATATGATATGATCAATTCGTTATATAATGTGTCCTATTTTATTTATCCATTATGGATGTATATATATGCAATGTGATTCTATATTATGTGATGCGATGTATGTATGATTCTATATTATTTGATGTATGATTATGCAAATGCTTATGGATGTATTTCTTTATTTATATCTTTTCTATGCACTTTTTATGATGATGTATGGATTATGAAAATGCTTATTACATGAAAATGATTTTAATATGCTTAGACTAAAAAATCTATATTATGCCCCTAATGGATGATGTTATATATTATGATCATGAGATGTATGAGATGCACTTTTTCTTTTCAGTATCTTTTTTCAATATGTATGTATGGATGATAAGATATGTATATGATTATGTAATGGATGATATGATGATGCATATATAGATGACATGATGATGCATATATGGATGACATGATGATGCTTATATGGATGATGTTAAGATGCTTTTATGATTATTCCATGGATGCAAATGTATGGTTTATGAGATACTTAGAATAACCAATCTATATTATGCAATGATGAAATGCAATGCATGTGAGATGATCAATGTTTTCTATTATGATATGGATGATATGAAACATGTTTATAGTTTTTGCATGCAGGATGGATGCATTGGTGATTTTTTTAATTAACTATGATGGTACCATGCTAGGAAAGAGGGAAGAAAAAAGAAGTGAGATGAAGAAAAGAGGATCTAATAAGCCTATGATCTATGAGACTTTATTATAGATGATAATGATGATGATGCTTATCAGGAATTGGGATTTTAAAAGGGCTTACTTACCTTATGTTTGATAACACACATAGGCATGATGCATCAAGGTATAAAGAACCAGGATGGCGTTGCACCTCTAGTGTGATGGAATTTGACTTGACAATCAGATAGGAGTACTCCTGTTTACACCTGACATACAAAAAATTATTTAAAATGCAATTCAGATACTCCAAAAATCTCAGACTAAAACATGGAAAGGAAAGCCTTCTCATGTGATCAACAAGATAGCTAAAACACCCTCCCTACAAAACAAACAAAGCACACATGACCAAGGTTATATTACAAGAACATCCAACAAGAACAATAGAAAAAGATAATGATCATTGCCCCATTCCTTTTTCTCTATATCCCTTTGTTTGGACATCATCAAAAGGTCATCAAAATGAGCACAATAAGATAATCCAAAAGACAAAGAAGTAAACAAACAAGCTAATGTTCTTCATACCGCTATCCAAGACTAAACTATAGTGATGCTTAATGTTGATGTCCATTGTAGGAAGGATGCATCCTAGGACATGATGTTATTAAATGAATTTGGGATTGATTGAATGATAGGCTATTAATACCAAGAGTTTACCAACAAGTTTGTTTACTTACTAACCTAGACTTGAAACATTGATGTTTTGATTTTTCACTTTTAACCTATTAGACTTGTTTTCGATTGTTTCACCAAAGGTTGGGGATGTCGATGATTTGATAAGAACATTACCATAGTGTGATGTGATAGACTACTCTAATATAGGTAGGAAAAAATTACCTTAGGAATGGGCTGAGTAGTACTAGGAGGGATCATGATACAAACATAGGATCAAGATATCATGTGGACGCAAATGGGTGATAGATGGATGCAATTGAAGGGTGCAAACAATGGATGGATGATGAGGAGTGAACCATAGGGGCTGTGATGGATGTATGGTGCTTATTTACACAAGCTTCCTATTTACTAGGTCTTCACAAAGGTACTTGCCCAAAGTGCCACCGAAGTGGTTTTCACTAGAGGACGATTTTTATCTTTACTGTTTTTAACTCTTTTTCTAATTTTTTTGGATTTTTGTATTTTTGTATTTTTGTATATTTTTTGATTTATACCCTAGAAGATTAGCCATAATTTTTTTTCAGATGGGAGCTATTCATGGGCTCCTATAGAGGCTCTCCTTTAGGTGTTGATAACTGTTATGCCCCTAACTTGTAGCTCGCTGTGATGATGAAGGGTCCCAACCAATTGGTCTCAAACTTGCACTTGTTATCTAGATTTGGAACATTTTTCTACTTCTCCTTCAACAAAAACTCTTCAACTTGGAAGGTATGACTCTTGATCTTCTTATTGTAGCTCCACTTGAGATAGTTATGGTAGACTTGGAAATGGTTTAAGGAATCCATGGATTGCTCATCCAGTAGTTCCAGCTTATTCAATCATGATACCTGATATTATTTATTAGTGATATCCATAGGGATGGGAGTCCCATCTCAATGGAAAGTATGGCTTCTGATTCGTAGACCAGGGAGAAAGGGGTTGCACCTATTGGTGTGTGCATACTTGTTCGGTAGGCCCATAAGGAAATATTTAGCTACAGATGCTAGTCACGACCAGTTTCATTGACTGTTTTCTTGAGGATTTTCAAGATGGTTTTATTTGTATCCTCAGCTTGGTCATTTCCTTGGGGGTAGTATGGAGTGAAAAAGTGATGTTGGATATTGAACTTGTGGCATAGGTCTCAAACATCCTAGTTGTTGAAAGGTATCCCATTATCTAAGATAATGGCTTGAGGGACACCATAGTAGAAAATTAGGTAATTCAGGATGAACTTAGAAATTTTCTTTCCTATGATATAGGTCATGGGAATGGCTTCTACCCACTTTGTGAAGTAATTTTTTGTGGTGATGATGAACTTATGTCCACTCAATGAGGTTGGGGTGATTTTTTTAATGAGATCGAGCCCCCATTGTGAAAAGGGCCAAGGCCTAATGATTGGGTGAAGCTCCTGAGCTAGTGCATGGGTGAGATCCTCATGCTATTGAACTAGAAACACCTTTGAACATAGTGGTGAGCTTCCCTTTCCATTGTAGGCCAACAGTACCTAGTCCTTAGCAATTTATTATCCAAGTTCATACCCCTTGAATGTGAACCATAAATTCCATTGTGTACCTCAGTTAAAGCAGTCAAAGCTTCCTCAACATTTAGGCATTGTAAAAGGGTTCCTTCAATGCTCCTATAGTATAGGATGTCTCCTAAGATGATAAAATGGGATGAATTTTTGACAAATTCTCTCTTAAGGTTCGATGTTATATCAATGGGGAGGACTCCTATTCTCAAGTAGGTGTATATATCATGATACCAAGGATCACCTGAACCAACTATTTCACTCACAAATTCAAACTCTGGTACCTCAAATGCTGGTATGAGAAGCTTCTCTACAAGGAATTCTTTCTTAGGAATGTTGTGTGGGATATCCAATAGCAATCAAATTGTTGCCATAACATCTATCACTTTGTTATTTTCCCTTGGTAGCTGCTCAAATGTGTTATAAATGAAGGACTCTTTGAGGCTTTCCACCAATTTCTTGTATGGAATCAACTTGTCATCCTTCATTTGGTACTTGTCATTGACCTAGTTGATTATGAGCTATGAATCTCCATAGAATTTAAGTGTCATGATTTTCCATTGCACTAAAATTCTCATACCTATGATAAGAGCCTCATATTATGCAATGTTATTGGTGCAATGAAATGACAACTTATATGATTTAGTTATGCAATCCCCTTGTAATGTGACAAAGAATATTCTAGCTCCCGGCCCATGTTATGTCTAGGATCTATCAAAGTGCATTTTCTAGTGATCTGCCACACTTACATTGAAGATGGATTCATCAGGGAACTTTGATACAAGTGGATTCTCTGAATATATTGGTGCTTCTACTGGCTAATCTACAATTTATTTTCCTTTAATGGCCTTGCATTCCACATACTCAATTTCATGCTCTGTCAGGATCATAACCCATTTAGCCATTTGCCCTGTGAGGGTTGCCTTAGAATGAAGATGCTTGAGGGGGTATATCTTTGCAATGAGTTTTATCTTATGTGCTAGCATATAGTGTCTGAATTTTTGTGCGGTGAACATGACTACTAAGCAAGCCTTCTTAATGGATTTATAATTCAGATCGTGTCCCACCATAGTTTGGCTAATGTAATAAGTAGCTCTCTCTTTCCCATTTTCATCATGTTGTGCTAAGAGAGCTCAAAGTTCTTCTATTGTTGCCAATATGTATAGGATCAAGGGTTTTCCTAGAATTGGTGGCATGAGAACAAGTAGTGTGGTTAAGTACTCATTGATTTTATTGAATTCCTAATCACATTTCTTGTCCCATTTCCTTGCTACTCCCTTGTGGAGTAGATGAGAATATCAAATAGCCTTGTCTGCTAGTTGTGCTATGAATTAGTGGATGAAATGTAGTCTTCTTTGTAAGCCTCTTAGTTGTTTCAATATTTTTCGTGCCTCCATTTCAAGAATTTCCTTGACCTTGGCAAGATTTATCTTAATTCCTCTCATAGACATGATATACCCAAGTATTTTTCTTGACTATACCCCAAAGACACACTTTTTTGGATTGAGTCTAACTTTGTATTCCTCTAACCTATGAAAGATGAAGCCCAATGCTACTATGTGATCTCAACATTTCTTTGAATTGGCCAATATGTCATCCACATGATCTTCCACGATTTTATGGATCATATCATGAAATATTAGTGTCATGGCCCTTTGATAGGTAGCTCCCACATTTTTCAACCAGAATGGCATCATATTCTAGCAATATGTCCCTCATGGGCAAGTGAAAGCCATTTTATATTGGTCATCCTTAGCTGTCATGATTTGGTTGTAACCTGAGAATCCATCCATTAATGATAGCATCTTATGTCCTATCATATCCACAATCATATCAATGTTTCAAAGAGGGAAATCATCCTTGGGACATGCTTTATTTAAGTCTTTGAAGTCCATGTAGATGCAAATTCCCCTAGTGGGCTTTGAAACAGGTACAATATTTGAGACTCAATTTGAATAATCAATCAGTCATATGAACCCTGCATCTACGAGCTTATGTAATTCCATCTTGACCAACAATGCTATCTGGGGATGCATCTTCCTTAGCTTTTGTCTCACTGGCATCTAGGTGGTGAACCACAACTTCTGGATCAAGGCCAGGCATGTTGACATAGGTCCATGCAAATTTTTTCTTTCTTTCTTTTAGGAATTTTGCTAGAATTTCTTGTTCGTCTATTAGAATTGATTCTACATAGAATGTTATGTGGCATTTCTTCTATTCCCAGGTTGATTGGATTGCACTTCTCTACTAAGACCACTGACTTCTCCTAATGAATAACACTGAGGGGTAGATTCAATCCCTCATCCTCTAGCACCTCAAAGAGGTTTTCACCATTGGATATTTCCTTTATTTTTACTATTTTTGGGTCAAAGAGTGTCAAAGTGTGGTTTTCACTCAAAGAACTAGAGACTATTCTCATATTTTCACTTTTCCAACTGAAGGATTTAATGGTTTCCTTCAAATAGGAATGTATTTCTAGCACGATGTAAAACCTAGCTTTGTGATCTCCATATGGAATAGTATCCCACAATCCCATGTATTTTGAGAGCACCTCATCATGTTTGAATGTGTCCAAAATTGGCGGTCCTATTTGTCATAAGTGATGAGTCAGGGATAGACTAAGTTTATTTCATGGGTCTGATTGTTTGACTCAAAAGATAGGGTACTAATCATGAGAAGGGAGGAATCCTCGAATAGCATAGGTAAGTCAGTTATGGGATCTTCATCACTACATACATTGGTTATGTCAAAGGTAAACTTATCTATGACTCGACCTATGGATACTAGTAGCTGAAGGGCGTATGCTAATAACTGAGGGGGAGTTTTGACCTTTTTAACTAGGGATGCTTACCAAGTTACCTTCGGGGGGGTACATTGAAGGCCAAGATTTTTTATAGGCTTCTCAGTGACAATGGGTTCTAACAAGCCATTGTTATTCTACCCAAGTTTCTTGTTCTTGTTGTAACCTATGCTAAGCATCATTTGTAGTCCTTTGATGTTCTCATCCATGGGAAGATTAGGCACAAGCATTTCATCTTGGTATAGGAGACTTGAAAGATACTTCTCATCTACCACTTCCCAACTTAGATCTCCCCAACATTTGAATCTAGAGGGGTCTGCTTTGAAGGTTTGGGATGATGTTTCAACTGGTTGGGGTTGCCTGTGAGACCTAAGAGATTGAGGTAACTCTCCTATTACAAATGCACTTTTCTTCATTTTTTAATCCCCACAACCATTGTCTTGGATAATGACTTTGATTTCAATTTTTTATAGAATGGTGGGTGTCTTTGTTTCAGAAGTGGAGGATAAAGTAGCTGGGTCTATATATGAAGTTGTAGGTCCTTCATTGTTCTTTGGGACTTGAGAGATTTTATAGTACTTTGCTTCTAGGTTCTTGAAGTAATAAAAGGACTTGGGATCACCATGGACTGTGAACTCTTGATTTTGATATGGGAATTTTACGCACTAATGGAAGGTGGAAGCAACAACTTGCCTACCATGGATCTAGGGACACCCCAAGAGGATGTTGTAAAGAAAGTCAAGGTCAAGGACCTAGCATGTGGTTTCCATGATGGCTGACCCTACTTGAATAGGGAGTTGAATAGTGCCTTGAGACACTCTTTCTAGGTCATCATATGCTCTGATTGTGGTACCCTTACCTTTTTCAATGAAATCCTCTTAGAACCCCATATTTCTTATTAGCTTGAGTGAATAGATATTTAGAACTACACCCCCACCACCACCAATACCCTTTTAACTTTATTGTTATGGACGAGGAATTCAAGAAGGAGTGCATGATTATGAGATGGTTGGATGGGAAAGTCTTGATCAGAAGACATTACAATATTTTGGGTGGTGTTCTGAATGACATAGCTTGGAATTGGTCAGCATCAAGATCCACAAAGATGGTGGATGAAGCCAGTGCTTCCTCTAGGATTTTCCTATGCGTGGGTGAAATCTTTAGCAACTCCATGATGGAGATCTGAGCAGGGATTCTTTTCAGATGGTCCAAGAAATTGTAGCCATTGGGAATAGATTTTGGATTTGAGGTGGATGCCCTAGGTGGTTGTGATGATCTAGAAATGGTAACTTTGTCGCCATGTGTAGTGACTCCACAATTAGCTTTGGCTTCTTTAACATTAATAACAGTGACCATTTTATCTAAGGATACAACAACATCATTGTACACATGGTTTACATTGCCATACTTTGTCTTTCCATGGTTATTCCCTTTGTTATGATTTGGCATCAAATTCAGTTATATCTTTAGGCCTTGATTTCTGGCTAGATGCTCAACATTTATGACCTTGTCATCGATAAGGTCTTGGATCCAATTTTTCAGCCTCATGCAACTAGCCATTGTGTGCCCCTTGATTTTATCAAAATCACAAAGGTAATTTTCATTGTACCAAGGTGGTTTCATTGGGGTTCTTGATAATTCTCATATATGAGGATTTTAATGAGATTCTCATTTACCAACTTCTTCATGAAGGATTCAATTGATTCCCCCAGAGTAGTGTATTTTCATTTTCATGGATATTTTTTGTTCCATAGGGGTGGTCCCCCCTGATTATTTGGATTATTGACTTGATTATTGGGTGGTTGTTGGGATACTACATTGGATTGTGTGTTGTTTCAATTGTTTCCTTGTGGTTATTGGTATGATTGTGTGTTTTGTTTTGGATCACTTATTATGACCTTGGCATCAACCACACCATCATTAGTGACATTTTTGTTTTTCACCCATGTGTGGGGTTTCTCATTGTAGTTGGTGGATGGGTGATAGTCTTGATATTCTTGATATGTGGGTGTCCCCCATTGTGCAATAAGGGATTTTTTGATGTTGAGTGCCTTAGGGATCAAATGGTCATATGTGATGATACATTACATCTTTAGATGGAAGGACAAAGTTTTCTCGAGATTGGAAATGGTGGTGTAGATTTTTTTTTTCTGGTATGGTGCATTTTCTCCTATTGGCCTTGGACCATCATCGTTGTAAGAAGGAAGTGAATGTTTCCCCCTTAGCTTGTTTAACAGGAGATAGTTCCTCTAGACTCATATCCATATCTATATTGAATGCATAGTTTTGTAATAATGTGTCTACAATCTCTTAGAAATTTTTTATTCTAGGAGGAGAGTGAGAGAACCATTCCATGGCGAGGCTAGCCAAACTTCTAGGGAATAGCCATATTAGATATGTATTGTTGTATGCCACCTCCATGAATTGTACCTAGAATTCCTTGATGTGATCTTTAGGGTTTCCTGTCCCATGATATTTGTTGAACTTAGAGATTTCAAACCCTTTTGGGAATGGTACCATCACAAGGCTCCTATCAAATGGATAGGGGAAAAAATTGCTAGGTGTTTTCATTATTTTCCTAGATTGGAGTTCTAGCACTTGCTATGAAAGTAATTTGATTTGAGTCATTACGTCATTTTGCAGATTGGGACGTGGAGTAAACATGTTTTGTGGTGGTTAGATCATTCAAGTGATGGATGGGGTGTTTTGCATGCTTGTGGAAGTTTGTTTTAAGTTTTTCTTTGTGATCAAGGCTTGTTGATATGCCTACAATTACTGTTGTGTCAACAATGCTTATTGTTGGTCTTATTGTTGTTGTGCCAAAAATTCTTCTTGTTGGTTTTTTTACTACCATGAAAACAATTCTTCTTGTTGTTCTAGTAATTGGGTTGCTTGTTGTTGTGCTTGGTACTGCTGCAAGGCTTGTTTCTATGCTTGTTGTTGAGCAGCTTGCTACTGTGCTTGTGCTTGTGCTTGTGCTTGCTAAGCTTGATATTGGGCTTGTACAGCTTGTGTAGCTTGTATAGCTTGACCTGCTTGAGTTGCTTGAGCTACTTGTGCAGCTTGGACAACTTGGGTAGCTTGCTATTATTGTAACAAAGCTTGAGACTGCAAAGCTTGTTGTGCTTTTTGTGTGGCTTGATGTGCCTGTGCTTGTTGAATAGCTTATTATGTAGCTTGTGTGGTTTGTTGTGCTTGTTGTGCTTGAAAGTACTGAAGTTCCTTTTAATAGGCCTGTTGTGCTACTTGCAAGGTGATGATATATGGGTTTGCCATGTTTGGTCTTGGTGGTGGTGGTAGTGGCAGATTCAAAATGGTGTTAGTTGTCATGATGAGAGGTGATGTTGGATTTATCATTTGATTTTGCATGGTAGATGGTGCGATTGATATGCTAGGTCCTCGAGAGACCTCATTTATGGATGGTGTAGTGATTGCTTGTGTGGTTTGGATTGTTTCCACTTATTGTTGTGATATCGATGGAATGATCGAGGGATTTAGTATGATGGTTTCATTTACAATTGGGGGGTTGTTTTGATTTTTCTAATTGAGGATTGGTAAAGGGGGATTCCCTAAACCAAAGATTGGTGTGGATGTTAATGGTAAAGGTGGAAGTGGTGGAAAAATGGGTGGTGTATTTCCTTTAGAAAATGATGATGATAATAGATAAAAGATGCCCTTTGGTCCAATATCCCACCTTCTCCTTGTGAAATCATGGGGAGAGAGGTTTGTGTGTTAAGAGGATATTCCAGTGTTGCGTTGAAAGAGGATGGTTCATTGGGGTCATGAAAGATGAGCAGAACGTATGGGTGTTTCAGATTTTGAGGAACAGATTGACCCAATATAGTGTTTCAATCCAAGTCTTGATTGTTTACAAGGGGATGTGTTTGAAGAACATGAAGCAATGAGCTTCCCTTGTTGACAATTGGTTGAGTTGGAGCAAGAGATGATGTGTGTTGTGGGATGGGTTGAATGATTCTTTAGAATGAGGGTGTGAATGAGACAAGGGGAATAATCCCAAGAGGTTTTTCCACAATGGTGCTTACATCATAGTCAGAAGGGAGTTTGGCCCCTTCTTTTTCTAGTTCTATCATGTATTGTGAATGATTGCGCCTCATCATGGCATTGAAAATTTTGTGCATCTCAGGATTTTGGACCATTTCCATGATTTCATCTTGAGTCATCCCTAGGACATTCCTAGTGATGTTCTCTGCTTGGAAACCTTCCTCTTGATGATCTTGTGGAACTAGAGGAAGATTGGGTAGGGGATTTCTAGATCCATTGGGATTGATTTTGGGTGTGGTTTGACTCAAGTCACTTGAAGTAGATGTTTCCTTCTTTGTTTCCATGTTCTTCTTGTGTTGAGATCTAGTTTGGACCAAAAATGAGGATCAATTTTTTAGGAATGTGGGAGGGGAATCTATAACTCCTTGGATTGATCTAAACTTTAGGTACAAAAAAATAAATTCTAAGATATTAAGGATCAAAGGATGGTGATGAGACACTGAAAGATGGATGATTGTGAATGATTGAACTCTTGAGAGACCTTGAAGGAGATACCAGTCTTTAGGACATTTTGGATTGGTTTTGGATTTGATTTTAGATTTTTATTTTGATTGGATTTACTGTGGATAATGAAATCATAAAATCCAAGAGGTTGGATGTTGTTCTAGAGTAAACTTGTCCACAAGATGATAATTTAACTATGTAAACAGGGATTCATCTACACACACCTAGTCAAACAAGATAATTTTTATTTCATTTCAAAGGAATTGCCCAAAGTCTAGCATGAAGGATTTTTTTCAAATTTTCCAAGAGTTGTTTGTGAGGTGGATTTTTATTTTTATTTTGAGGATGAATGAAGGTGTTTATTTTGATCCTAAGTGAACCTAGAAATACTTTTGTTTACAAGACCTAGGTGTTGAAGAACATTCTATACTTCCTATGTGAGATACTCAAACCTTTGAAAAAGTCTTGGATTTTGACAAAAGTAAAATGAATACAAATTGGGATTTTTATTTGATGCATGATTGTAAAAGTTGAAGACCAATCTCTCTCTAAATTCGTAAAGCATTGGGAAATGTTTCTCAAGAGATTTTTGACTAAAACCTTTGGATTTTGGTTTTCAGATTTTGATCTTTCAGGAAATCATTTGGAATAACACATGTATGGGGTTCAATTGTTCTTATCTTTTCTTAATGATTTCTTTTTACCACAAATAATTTCTTGCCTTAGCTTTTCAAACTAAATGTCTAGGTCCCAATTTCTTCTCATCCCACAAAGTCCATTATGTGGAAATCAAGGAAATCAAGGAAATAATTCCCTAATGTTGACTTTAATGGGAGAAAATTGAGATATAAATCAAAATACTTAGAAGAATCTAAGGATAGAATCCCTAGGGAAAGCAATAGCAGTTGGATTTATTCAAAGGTATTTGTTTCCTCTTAATGGTTTGAAATTTCATGATCATGGTTGAATGTTTGTTTTCCAAATTTTTAGATCCAAGATTTTTTTTTTTAATTCCAAAATGATGTACAACCATAGGATAGAAAGAGACAATATTTTTTGAATCCCCATTTGGATAAAACCAACTACGCTTCTTCAGAGTGGATGACTAGAAGCTTGACCACACTGGCTCCCCTCCATGACACACACTTCTCGAGTCAGCCAAGCTTCAGTTCTCATGTATCTCCTATGAAAAACTTCTCATTTCTACAAAGAACAACAAAAATGTGGGGCGGCTTCATAGGTATGACCTCTTGCACCAACAAATAGAAAGGATTTTGGCTTCTACACAAATTGGTTGTTAGTCAGGGTGATTGGGGACATGGCACCTTGCGAGCATCCAACAAACCACTAAAGGCTTTAATCGATCCTACTAGGGGCACTTATACTTTTTAACCTAGTACCCTACTTTGAAAGACAATGTACGACTAAGGCCTACATACCATGATGACTTGATAGTTTAGTCTTATCAATTTGTATACCAACTCGAGTGAAAAACCAGTTGGAGCCACCTTCGAGTTCTCCTTTTGGATGTATCTCTTAAGCAAGACCCTCTAAAGGTAAATAATAGTGAGCAAGCACATCTATAGTGTTGGCACTCTCAAATTTCACAAATTTGAGATGCCCATTTCAGAATTTTGCATCTGTACTTTCAGAAGTGCACTTGATGAACTTGCTTGAATGACCTAATTTGGAGGGTCATAATTTGAAGCCCATTGATTTCTAAGAAAAATACCTTTGTAGAAACACTCATGTGTCCTATATGAATGAGCATGTCAATTTTCACCTTCACACGATGAGTTTTGTCAAGGTTTCAAAAAGTGAAGCTAGAGGGTTTTGTCATTGTTCAGTTGTTTGCAAATGTTTAGTTTTGCAAAGTAGCCTGCTGTTTGAGCTTGGATTTTGCAACCAGTTGACTGTCAAGTCAAAAAAAAATTTATTTTGCATTCTCCATAGCAAGATGATTTCACATGTCAGTTTTTAGAGCCTTACAACATGATTTGCTATTTTTAGTAGATCAAAATCAAATGCAATTCTCTTGTTTTGTGCCTACTTTTGCAAAAACCTTTCTGAGAGGTCAACTTTGACCTTTAGTATCTTTTGACGAGTGAAAATACAAGCTAATTCATTTTTCACACATGTTCACTACACCAAAATGATCTGTGTCTAGTAGTAGCTCGCTAGGAGTTGATTTGGTATTTTTGCAACGAGGTGATCTCTTCAGTTTCAATTGGTTTAGAATAGTTGTTTGTTGCAAAAGATTCAACTAAGCAACTTTGAGGTTTAATATCTTTCACCTCATGATTCCTTTTGTTGAGCCACCTTTTTCATTGTATTCTCTGGACCAATGGCTACATGCATGCAAGTTTTTGGGTTTTCACGAGATCGTTTGCCTAGTTTCTCGAGTTGATTCCAGAGCCAACTTGGCCAGTTTCTACCATTTTGCAAAGGTGTCTGAAAGTGAGTTTTAATGAAAACCCATTTCATGTTTTCAATTTCTAATGCATTATGAAGTTGCATCAAGTCAGTTTGAGGGGTAAAGTTGTTTCAAAACTATTTTTTTTTTAGCCGGACCCACATGAGGCCCGACATACTTTGCATGGTCATGAGCTTGTAATTGTTGCAGTGTGGAAAACACTTCAAATAAAATTCTTTGGGATGGTCAGTAAATGGAATGGTGTCCAAATATCATTTCCTCCATGATTTCAAATGCAAAGCAAGACCCATCTTCCATTCAGATACATGGATAAATAATTGAGCATAACTCAAGCTTGTGAATGCTAACTAAGTCCATCAAAGAGGTGATGCTTTGTTTGGAGTCACAATGGAACAATGTTGCAACACCATTTAACCTAGTTGAATTATTTAAGAGGTTATATGATAAAGGTGGAATGGCTTCAATGGGTACCCACATCATTCAAACTTAGGAATGGAAGCATTGGGAAATGGGAAAGTGCCTATGATACCATTGCATTCAAAAGTTTCAGGGGCACATTGTGGTGTGTACAAAAATTTAATAAGAGACATGAAAAATAATAAATAGAGAAAAAAATTGGAGCATAATACAAACATCCATCAAAGCGTAGGATAGGCATGGGTCTATTGGACAAAATTCCTTTGTAAGATGGGATCCCATAAATTGAAACCAGTGCTGAAACTGTAGCAAATGCAGATTTAAAATGTTGAAAGTAGGGTGCCATCAGCAAGTAAATGGATCTATTGAAAAGGAGCTTTTGAAACTTTCAACGCAACAGATAGAGGAGATAGGCATCCAGTGAAGCAAAATGAGAGGTGACACATATACACAATGCATTAGTTGAAAAGTCTGCATAAAACTCCCAAGAAAATGCATATGGTGCGGTTTAAGCCTATGCATAAGGGCATAAATCAAATGTTCTTTGCTGTAATCCTTCATAGCTCCAAAGCAGGGGTGAAACAAGATGAGCATCCATCAAAGCATAAAGGAAAAACCACTCCTATAGGGTACGGGAAAAATGTATTTGTTGAAAAGGCTTTAGTGATGCAGGGTGGGGGTATGGACATTTCTCAAAGGTGCTAGTCAAGGTGAGAGGGTAGTGTGCTAGATGCATGAAGCACACATGGAGAAGGCTCAAACCAAACTTGGACAGGGCACAAGCATCCCTCAAAACACAAAGTAATGGCATTAGGAGAGCCCGTGGCCTGCAATGTGGGACATTTCCTTTAAAATGTGACCTTAATGAAATGCCTTCGCTGCAAAGTACACACCATGGAGAGGCCTCGAATTTGAGGCATTAAAACAAAAGAAGCACGTAAAGAATAGGAAGAGGCTCAAATGAGTTGTAGAGAAGAATGTGAAGCGTGAAAGAGATTAGGGCATGAACAAGCCAGGAACAAAATACACGGAGGAGAATAGAGGTCAAATGCAACATAATATGAGCCCTTCCCTACCAACTCACGGGTTGAAGGTGCTCACTCTTTATTGATCGTGATATCACGGGCAAGCACCATGTGGCTTGCGGGCCCCAAAAAGCTTGAAGACATGAGCAAATTGAATATTTCTGATGGTGAATATTTCAATCATTTTAAATAGCAAAACATTTGAAAATTGAATATTTCCAATGATGAAATATTTAAATCATGGGTCCAATCGGTGAAAAGCATAGTTACCTAATAGGAATTTAAAGAAGAGCCTTCATTAAAAATATATGAAGAAAAAGGTGTTTTAATGTTGGAGATAAATAAAATATAAAGTGCCTTATAGAAGGTCTCAAATATACATTAAAATATGGAAAGGGTATGAATAAATGGGCCCTCATTTTAAATGTGTCAAGGAAAGAATTTTTTAATGAAAAGTGAATTTGATATTCACTTTGTTGGGCAAGTATTTTAAATGGTGCATAAAGGGGGAATGTTTTATAACGTAGATGAATATTCACTGTGTGAATATTATTTTTTTGGTTGGAAGTAGAATATTTCATTTTTGTGAACTTTCACTTCTATAATGTGAATACAGTATCAAAAGAAAAGTGACATAATTACTGAGGGTAAAGTGAATTGGAAAATATAATGTGCTAGGACATAAAATTGAAGGTGCAACTCAACAAGGGAAAACAAAGGAATCTTCATGGGCATAGGAAATATCTTTCACACAGTTGAGTGAGTTATGAAATTTGTCACATGGCAGATTATCTATTTGAGAACAAAGGCAGATTTGGAGGCAAAGTTTGTTGCAGAGAGAGGAAAGAGGCTTTCCTGCTGTGGATCAATAGTGAAGAGTATTCTAGATGGCTTCTTCACATCAGCTTTAGAGCTTCTTCTGGATACTTCTATTCTTCTATTTTATTCTCTTCTGTTCTCATTATTGAGGGTTTTGGGATTTTGTATGGGGCTAGGTAGATAGAAAATGCTAATTCTGAGTCATTTCTTGAGTCTGTAAGCTGTAATTTCTAATTTCATGAGCAAAAACAACCAGTTTGTGCAAATAAATCATGAAAGTGTGTGCACATTCATGAATATCTTCAAATTTTCTCCATACTTGTACAGTTTAATCATATGAATTCAATAATACAAAATATCTTTGAGTTTGTCATCTCAAATTTCATGAGATTGTGTTATTTTTTTATGGGTCTATTTCAAAGAAATGGTTAAATAATTTGAGCAAATAACAGTGATTTCAGGTGTGCAGGTTGAATTTGGTAAGGAGAGTTTGATTGATAATAAGAGTGGGATTGTTGGTGTAAGGCACTAATAGTTGATGAAGGCATTAACAATTTAAATCCACTGGTTGAATGTCATTTGCTAATGACATATTTTTATGTGTTTGACTCCATGGCCCAAAATTAGGCACTAATTTATCTTATAGCTTAGTTCATCTCAGAAACGTTTTATAAATTCAAAATCATTTTAAATCCCTCTATGTTGTAGTTATCTCATGCTCCAAATAGTTGATATTACTAATGAATAGCCAATTCTATTAGGTATTATCCTATTATATTGAGCTATTAAATGAGATTATATGTTTTTGTTAATGTTGTTTATGATAATGGTGTAGAGGTTGTAAACACATTAAGGGATCACCCTCTCGGGTTTTGTAGAGCCCAAAGTGTAAGAGGTCTTTAAAATCCTCATTAGTTGGTCTAGGTCCTTTGAGCTGCCTTTGATTGGAATTGGAAATTCCATAGGTAGATTAGAAGACCAACCTGGTTATAGTAAAAACAACCAACAAATAGTTTGATCAATCTTTTTTTACGTGAACAAAGACAAAACACACACGATATAATCAACTCACACTAGCAAGATTTGTTCAATTTTAAGAGCCCAAATTGAAGTGTGGAGGAAACCTTTTATACAACTTAGTATCACCAAAATAATTTTGATTCTCAAGATCACTGTGAAGCGCGAGAGAAGTGCATACACCTTTTAAATGATATTACATTGTAAAAAAGATTACAAAACACAAAATACACATGTTCATTTTCACTTCAAAAGCAATAATGTATTCGTTTTATAGCACCAAGATGATGTGTGAAGTTTTCTTGTTCAATTTTTAGATCCAAAAGCAACTCTTGTAAGTTCCTAAAGTTCTTTTTAAGCCTAAATAAAAATTGTTTTGAGTCCTAAAACTTGAAGAGAAAAAAATCCTTAAAACATGGGATTATATAATTGTTCCCAAAGTGTTTAAAAACACTTGATACAATCATATGATAATGCCATAACAATTATTTTCTTTCCTTCCTCCTTCCCCTCTTGATTACTTCAACCTACAAAAACTGGTTAAACTACAAAAAATAGAGCCAAAAAATTAGTTAGAATTCAGAGGCGATCAAAATAAAAAAGCATATGTTGAATTAAAATTGAAAAGTTGATTTTCATCCAACCCTATTGGCACAATCTACAAACGCATCACAGTTTGAAGAGGTCCAATGGCGCTCTAGTGAAACAAACAACACTCCGTGGAGAAACAGAGACTGCAATTGCATTGGTGTTTCACCCAGCAACACACTTTGGAGTTTGGTTGATCCAACCTAAGTGAGAATGACTTTAGTGTCATAGTTTGGAGTCCAGGTAACATCACCAAATATCAATGTTAGACTGATAGCATCGCTATTTAACCTTTGTAGCATCGTTGTTTCTTGTAGACACAAAAAAGAAAAAAACTACAAAATTTTGGTCAAGAAACATGTTTATTTCTCAAGATTCCCCCTCCCTCTACTGCCAAAATCTAAATGTTGGATCTATACCTACACAAACATGAAAAAAAAACACATTGTTAGTCAATTATACAAATCTAAACTAGCATTCCCCATGAGATTCATTTGAAGCATAATGAACAAGAAATAAAGTAAATAAATCAAGTAAAAGCAATCTAAATCCTATTCAAATGCTCAAACCCTCAATCCCATGAAGGAATTGGTGCTATTTTGATGTGGAAAATAGCCCTTTCCCAATTCCTTGCAAGCTTTGATGATGATCAATGGTGCTCCTTGATGAAATTTGCAATAACCTAGCTATGGTGATGAAATGCTATGAAAACCTTGATGAACAATGGATGAACTTGCATAAAATTTGTAGATAATGACTTTGCATGAAGTTATGGATCCAAAATCAATAGAAGATCTCTCCATTTATAGGAAATAAGGATGGAAGAATGTAAAACATGCAGGATGTGGGATTAAAGATGAGTCAATAACAATGTGCCACTTGACAACATGCTATTGAAGAGAGGTGGGACACATTTTGATGAAAGTGAAAATAAATGCTATTAGGTGGATATTTGAAATTTGAAAGTTGGCTTTTGGAGGGAGATGTGGAAGAGGAGTTAATGCCACTTGGTTCAAGAAAAAGGACATGTAAGAGGCATAAATTCCTTGTTGGAGGACAAGACCTTTTGGGAGGGAGATTTCAAAATGGAGGAATATTCCAACTTTATTCCCTTTTGAATGAAAATAGAGGAATTTATAAATCAATTAAATTGATTTACTTGTGCAAGTTGCAAAATCTAGAGGATTTTATGGATTACAATTTGATTTAATTAACTTAGATGGAGATTAGTTTGATTTGACATTTTTACTTAGCTTTTTTGATCAAAATGAGAGGAAAATTACATTTAATTAAATAAAGTTTGATTTATTTAATTAAAAGGGATGATGTTAGATTTAAATCAAATAAAGGTTAGTTTATTTAATTTAAAGGAGATGAAATATGGTTTAAGCAAATAAAGTGATTTATTTAATCAAAAGAGGAATATTAGGATTAATTAAACAAAATGATTTGTTTAGTTAATAGAAGATAATAATTTAATCAAATAAAATTGATTTATTTAATTAACAAAGGAATTATGATGAATTTAATTAAATAATGGTTATTCAATTAAATGGTTAGTAAAGGAGTGATTTACACAAAACTGATGTTAGTAAACTAGGATCAAGTGCACGAGATCGATCAGTGTAATTTATGTGTCTACATGTATATTTGGTGTTATGTTCATTTGTGTGTTTGCATGATCTCTACATATTTGTTAATCTACTTTAAAAGGGTTTAAAAAATAAGTTTTAATTCATCTATTGATTCATTCCCCCTCAATATATAGTTGTGTTCTAATAATATCATATCTCATCCAAACACACCCACAAACTCCACACTAATAGGTACCCAACACTACCTTCAGGTAAATTTGGGCAAGACAATTTTTTTAAAGTGCATAAAAAAATTAGTGATAACATACACATACAAACCACATTGCATTTTATATCTATGCTAAATTCTTACTATAAAAAATGACTACATGGTAAAGCTATTCATTGCTAGCCACAAGTTGAAAATACATTGCATGGAAAGGAATATGGTCTTCAATGGAACACCAATCATATCCCAAACACAAGAACACCTAAAAACACCACAATACCCTATACCCAACCTGCAGTCAAATAATTTATTAATGTGCATGATAATTAAGGTGATAACATACATACACATGGAAAACACAATATTTTTTCCATATGCACTCACCACCATTTTTTTCAAGTGGACAAATATCACATGGATTAAGTGTGACATATGAAATTTCCTTGAACAAAAATGGTATATTCATGACATGAAACTATAACCAAAGAAACCCTCCCATATTGGCATGTGTATACAAAAAATAATTGGAAATAGACTTGGATGTGGCCTTTGAAAAGTTAAAATCTTAGTTCGAAAAAAAATTGTGCATGACAAAATCAAAAAAATATAATTTGATTTTGATCACATCAAATAATATTTCTAACCATAGATACATAAATAACAAGTTCTCTTCAAGAATGAAACTAAATAATTGTGTGCCACCAATGACATGAACAAACCTTTGAGGTCATACATTTTAAATATCATGTTTGAAAATATAATGTGTTATTTAATCTCCACAAAATATTCATGTTTACTCCACATTAATTCATTTTATATACATTTTTTGTCCTATTGTACAAAATTTTACATATGGTTCATAATCTATCCATGCCTACATATTTCCTTCTAAATTTTTTTCTCTTGATCCAAGTGGTGATGAATGATGATGATAATGAAGGATGCGGACTAAGGATGATGATGAAGATTAAAGATGATAATGAAGAATTAGGATGATGATGGAGATTGAGGATGATAATGGATTAGGAAAGAAATATTTTGATGTGGATTATGGAGGATGGTTATGATAATGATTAGGACCTCTATTGGATTAGAAAAATTAATTAAGATTAGGGTCCTAAATGATGGATTAAGAATGGATGTGCATTATTGAGATACTTGTTATAATGTGGATTAGATAATTGGGTATGATTAGGATAAGATGGATGATTATAAAAATTAGAGGGATAATTAGGATGATTATGCATTATTAGGATGGGGTGATAAGGATGATTATGAATGATTATGGATGACAAGAACAAGGTGATTTAGAAGAAAATGAATGATTATGATGGATAAGGATAATTAGGATGAGATGGGTGAGATAATGATTAAGAGGAATGATTAAGATGGGAAGAGATGATTATGATAGAATGATATGATTAGTATGAGGAGGAATGATTAGGATTGGAAATGATTGGTTATGATGAGGTGATTAATATGATTAGGAGGAGATGATGGATGCTTATGATGACTAGGATGGGATGATTGAGATGAAAAAGAATGATTAGGATGAAATGTGATTGAAAACACCACAAAAAATCTACAAAAATATTCTTGGTTGTTGAATTTTCTCTTTTCATATAGTGTATGTTCAAGGGTTATTCATCCCAATTTCCATAGGTCTAATCACAACTCAAAAAAAATTCACACACATAGAGAAATTCCTAATCCTAAGGTCAATGACTAATGACAAAAAATCTCAAGACCACAACTTGAAATATCCTTTGAATCAAATGTAGGGACACCTTAAGGGGTGTGTACTCTCTTGTCTTTATGAGAGAGGACATGTAGGGGCTTCCAAGACTAGAAGGATGACCAAATCACCCCCTCTCTCTAGAAAGCTAGAACTAGGTTATGCTAAGCCAGGGATTTCTATCTCATCTTAAGCAAGCCATATGGTGAGTAACTTTAGGGTATGATGTGTACCCCTTGCACTAAGAATGACACCAAAACATTTCAATCAATAGGGTTACCTCTAACTAATGGGATTCTATTCATTGGTCCAAGACTTACTGCCTCACGAGCATCCAAAAAGCCACTTAAGGCTTTAATCAACCTTACTAGGGTAATATAAGAAGCACCTCACATAAATGTGGGTGGCTTCCCCTTTTGGACTGGCACTATACAACAAAGGCTAATGCCAGTTTGGACTTGACTTTCATCTTATCCTTTTATATAGCTTCTCAAGGGAAAAAACCGCTTTGGGTCACTAATAAGTTCTTTGTACAAATGTATCTCAAGGGTAGGACCTTCTAAAGGGTTATATAAAAGTGAGACAAATACAATTTTTTTGATCTCCAAGGTCAAAAAGGAATGCAAGAGAGCATACACATGTACTTCCTTACACTAGCAAATGTTCATTAACCTTTAGAAAACCAAATGTGTAGTGTGAAAATGAAAGTGTTAAGAAGTGTTTTTGATTCCCAAGATCATATAACATGCGGAGGAAGAGAATACACACCTAAAAACACAAAAAATATTGCAAGACAAAGCAAACAATGGTTGTTTTTAGTCCCAAATTGAAAATGTGATAAAGCAAAGACACATGGTTCTTTTTAGGTCCCAAATTGAAATGTGATAATACAAATTGTTTTTCTTTTTAACCAATGAAGTGAAAATGCAAGTTGTTTTTTTGTTTACCCAATAAGTGCCTTCAACAATTTGATATTTACTTTTCAAACCCTCTGAATTTTTGAAGATAATCTCTTCAATAATGCACCATATGATTCCCACGTGCCAAGAGAGAAGGAACAATCAACAATAATGATATTCTACAAAAATTTTCTTCAATATTATGATTAAACCTTTATGAAATATGATGAAAATCACTCCAATAAAGCACTATATGACTTCTAAGATAAAGCCACCTCATTAAAAAACATTAGATGAATTTTCACACCCTTGGAAAGCTCGAATCAAAGAGAAGCTACACTCTCTAAGTTTCCTTGTAGCTGGAAACCCTAGTTTCCATAGGAAAATTGGAAAAAAATTGCAAGGAGGAATAGGGTCTACCACGTTATCCTATTAGCACACTAGGGCATATTTTTGGACTAAATTTCTTTGACACAACATGATAAACTACATTGTATCAAAGAGGGAGAAATTGTAAACACTGAAAAATGTCCTACATGTCTATGAACACCATTTTTCCCTTGTCAATTCCCTTTTCGCTCTACATAATTGAATAATCTTAATTATTTGATTATCATCTAAAGTCACATTCTTCTATCAATTAAATAATTTTAATTATTTAAATAATTCACTTCTTTCCTTCTTCCTCTGATTAATTAAATAAATTTATTTATTTAATAATGTCACTAATTAATCCCTTTCTTCCTATAATTAAATAAATTCTTATTTATTTAATTATTATAATTTTTCTACTATAATTAAATAATAATTTTAATTATTTAATTATTCATTGGCCTATTCCTCCATAATTAAAATAATTTTATTTATTTAATTGTTTCCCACTTTCCCTCCAATATTAAATATTTTCTTTAATTATTTAATATTTTTTCCTTTTCTTCCAATTTTGAAATAACTTATTATTTAATTTAAAGAATTCAAGTTTCCCTTTACTTCTATAATTAAATAATTTTTTTAATTATTTAATTATTCACTTTCCCTCCTAAATTAAATAATTTTATAACTATTTAATATATTCCAACCACCTCCTTATCCGTGACAAATATTATCCTTAACCAAACCCTATCTTTGCCTCAATTCTTCTCTAACCCTATTTTATTTCTTCTCAAGAAATCTTTGCCATTGCTTTTCATGTGATATTGGCTTTTAATTCTAGCCCTTCATTTAAATTTGGATTTCTATAAAAATGAAGAATAATGTTGATCAATGGATGAGATTGCTTAGAAGCAAAGAGAAATAAGGTTAGGGCTAAATTAGGGTTTAGATAAGGATGGACGGTGGAGATTAAAAGGTAATAAAACCTTATCAAGGGTGGATGAGCTGAAGAGATAAGAATAGCACAGAAAAAGACATTGTTAGAGTAAATTAAATAATTATAAAAGTATTTAGTTTAGGAGGGAAAGTGAATAATAATATAAAAAATATTATTCAAATATCAAAGAAAGGAAAAAGTTTGACTTTTAATTCAAACAACAATTTAATTAAAAGTGGAGGAAAAAGACAAAATATTAAATAATTAAAATAATTATTTAATAGTGGAGGGAAAGGTGGAAAATAATTAAATAAATAGAATTTATTTAATTATGGAAGAAAAAGCTAATGAATAATTAAAAAATAAATAATAATTATTTAATTATAAACAAAAAATAGGAACATGAATAATTAAATAAATATAAATTTATTTAATTATAGGGGGAAAATAATTAATTAGTGATGTGATTAAATAAATATAATTTAATTAATTAATCAAGGAGGAATAAGGATAAAATGAATTAATTAAATAATTAAGAATTATTTAATTAATTATGACCTTAGGGGATAATCACATAATTAAAATTATCTAATTATACAAGGAGGAAGAATTAATGTGACAAATGGCATTCACGGGGTTGGGACATTTTTTACTGTCTATAGAATATTCCTTTGTCTAATTGATTTAAAATCAAACGGAGAAATTCATCTCCCCAAATATAGACACCTCAAACTCTTTCTGCACCTCTTTTGTAAATCTCTTGCACATTACTTTATTTCCTCCAAAGATTATGTCATCAATATACACAACCACAATCAAGATTTGATCTTTTTCAACTTTGAAATAAAATTACTATCTACGGTACCTTTATTGAATCCTTTGTACAAAAAGTACCTATCCAATCTTGCATACCATGCTTTAGGAGCTTGCTTGAGTCCATATAGTTCCTTGTTCGAATTATAGACCATATCAAGATTATCTAATAACTAAAATCCTTTCGGTTTTCCAATATAAGTCTCTTCTTCAAACTCACCATTCAGGAAAGCAGAATTCACATCCATCTGATAAACTTTGAATCCTTATATGCTACAAAATCCAAAAAAGTCCTAATAGCTTCCATTCTTGCCATCAGATCAAATGCCTCCTCAAAATCTATTTCTTCTACTTGTGTGTATCCTTTATACACAAGCCTCAAGTTCCTTATTTATAACCACTTCTCCATTCTCATTTAGTTTGTTCTAGAACACCCACTTAGTTCCAATTGCATTCCTTTTTTTTGGTCTTTGGACAGGTTCCCAAGTCTAATTCTTGTCAATTTGCATTAATTCTTCTTCCATAGCCTTGATCCAAAATTCATCTTTGCATGCCTCAATCACTATTTTAGGTTCATCTTTGGAAAGTAAACATAGGTTTAATTATTCTTCTATCAAAGAAACCTTTCTTCTTGTCAACACACCACTGCTCTTGTCACCAATGATTTGATCTTCTAAAGGATTCTTCTAAACATACTTAGGGATATTTTTTGAAGCTTCTTCCTCTTCAACCTACACTTCCTTTACTATCATCTTTATCTTCCTCTCTACAAGAGGACTAATTTGATTCATATCCATATATCATCATTCAAATTTTTTGTAAGTCTTCATCCACTTCGACACTTGCACTTTCAACAATATTTTTCAGCCTCTTGTTGTAGCACCGGTAAGCCTTGCTTCTTGGAGAATTTCCAAGGAAAATTCCTTCATCAAATCTTGCGTCAAACTTTCCTAATTTTTCTTCATCTCTTTTGATATAGCATTTTCTTCTGAATACTCTAAAATATTTCATAATAGGGGTTCTTCCATACCACAAATCATAAGAAGTCTTTGAACTAGTTTTCCTTTCTTGTGCTTTGTTAATTATATACACTACAGTACGAATTGGTTCTTTCTAGTGGAAATCCAGTAGATTTTTTCCTTCATCATTATCCGTGTTGCTTCCTGAACAATTCTATTCTTTCTTTCCATAACTTTAGTTTTTTCAAGGAGTCTTAGGAGCCAACAAATTCCTTTTTATTCCATGATCTTCATATAAATTGTTAAACTCATTAGAGGTGAAATCTCCACCTCTATTAGATCTTAAAAAAATTATTTTAATATTCATTTCATTCTCTACCATAGCTTTGAATTTCTTAAGCTTATCTAAAGCTTACGAATTTTCTTTGAGAAAAGTAACCCAAGTCATTCTAGAGTAATCATGAATTAATAGCATGAAATACTTATCACCTTGAAAACTTCTAATTTTGGTAGGTCTACAAAGATCTATATGCACCAACTCTAGAGGACCAGTAGTAGCTTATTCTTTGAATTTGAAACTCTTTCCAGTTTTTTTTCAATTTGATATTCCTTGTAGACAACACTGATAAGCTTTGTAATCTTTGGTAGATCTCTCACAACTTGAAATGAAGTTGTCCTTAATAGGCTAGATTTTAATTGACATGACACATTCTTGTATTCCATAGACAACTTTTACTAATTTGAGTCATAAAGAATTGACCATTTTCACCCTTAATTTGATAAACATTTTCATATGTCCTTCCTACAACAAACATAGTTCTAGAATTTTTTATTATCTCATATTAATTGTCCCAAAACACAAGATTATATCCTTTACTACATATTTATCCTACACTCAAAAGGTCTTTTTGTAGACGCTTCACATAAAGAACATTATCTATATTATGCTTGTCATAAAAAATAATTGAACCTTTTCCACATGTCTTAGTAGATGTATCATCACCAAAATTAACTAAACCACCATCAAACTTCTCAAGCTTAAAAAACTTTCTCTTATCACTTGTCATATGATTTGAGCATCCACTATTACAATTTGATAAAGAAGAATAATGAAGAAAAATATTGTTACAATGAGTAATCCATCTTAGAGCAACAAAAAAGTTCCACCATTGCTTCACCAAAACATTCACACTCCCTTTGAAGAATATAGACACGAGTTTTGCTCACTACTTCTAGTAGTCATAGGCATTAAATATCAAACTGCATTTTATACTTTCTCACTTAAAATTTAAATACTTCACATTAAACACTTTGCACTCTCTCCCTCCATAAATTCATCAACCATATATACCATCTTGAACCTTAAAAATAATCTACAAGTTTGGTTATGCACCTAAAATGTGAAAATCCAATTTAGGTCAGCACCAAAAAATTCCCACGGTGGAAAGGTATGAAGGAAAACCACATCACACCTTAACTCAGATCTAAATCCAAATAAACATTTTACAACATGCTTCCACAAACATTGAAGCGCATCCACAATCAGTGTAAACACCCAATTTTAGCCAAACCTATGTTAAAACCAAATTAAATGTAATTAATTAGACACTTCCTTTTATCCAAAGATGACTAACATCCCATACAGAACACTTGAAAAAAATCTATAGCATTCCATGAACACCTTGAAATCCAACAAATCCTTTTTTGCAATAACATTCACCTAAAGAATACACTCATCCTATACACCTAATTAACCTTCCACATACTACAACACTTGAATCTAAACTTGTGGAGCTCCAAAATTCAAAAAAATTAGATTGAAGATAAATATTAGCAATATGAGTGCACCCTTAGGTCCACAAGACCAAAAACCTCACTGTTTCCAAAAATGTGGAGAAAAAACATTTCTCCCAGACAATACTACTTTGATAATTCACACACTGGTGAACATAACTTTCTCTGCACAATGATCCAAAACAAGAAACTTTCGATATAACACCTATGAACACCTCTAAGAAACATACCTAAACCACATAGGAAGATCTTCATGAATGAAGAAATATGGAGAAAAACATTGAACAACACTTTTTCACACTAAACACTCTTCACCACATTGTTTCCTCTTTTATTTAAATTCTCTCAAAAGCTCTTGAAAACCAAGAACCATAAGAACAAACTCAATATTAGGAACACCTTCTCAATAAATCAACCACACAATAGGTTGAATATCACCAACACATGCTCATCAAAGCAACAATAGAGATTGACATCAATGGTACTACTAATGACAACATAATGCAATGAATCAAAGCATCTCCATATCAATAAAAAAACAAAGGTTTGTTGACATCAATGACAACACAAACTTCCAACAACTACTACACCAAAAATGGAAAAAAATGAGGGCAAACAACCTATCTTTGGAAATATATTAAACAAGTAATTAAACATATATTTATACTATTATACTTAGAGGAGAAATGGATTAAGAAATATAATTAGACAAATATCTATGATTTTGGTGGGTTGTTAAGAGATGTAGCAATCACATCTCATATGAAGGAATTTCCCTTACATGAAAAAGAGTGGACTAATTTGAAAGGTGAATTCCAAAACATCTTCCAATCTCTAGACGTTTACTCAAAAAGTGTAATATGAGGGAGATGATATAGAGGAAAGGGGAGAATATAAGAAAATTTAGCCAAATGTATAAGGGAGTGGTGAGAGAAACGAGATGAACCACTTATAAAGAAGAAAAGAAATGAATAGTTTTTTTTTGGATTGTTACCTGAGGTTAGAGCATCCTTAGATGGAATAATTTTTAACTCCTATACAAAAGTGGTAGATTTAACTTCTTGAATTGAAGAAATATGTTGGAGGAGAGAAAAAAGGAAGGTGGGAGTGAGGAAGTATAAAAATTGAAATTGGAACTAGAGAAATTAAATATTAAACAAGAAATATTAGCGAAAGGAGAGAAACATAGGGAACCATCACTCCTGTATAGAAAAAAGGTACAGTGTACATATTATTCTAATGAAGATCATCTACACAATAAGTGACTTCTAATAGAAGGAAATATATGTTCAAAAAAACATAAAGAGTTGAGATTTCAAAGCCAGATAGGAGGTTGAAAAGTGTATATTATGATATTTGTGGTGAATGGGTTGAGCATAAAGTTTAATACAATTTCCCTCCATTATGATTTTGAGTAAGAGATGAACATGAACTTTTGTGTGACATAGAAATGATGACAATGAACCCATTTATAGGGTAATACCAAGAATAAAATGTTAATATTACAATTTGAGGCAAGTAATCATTACATATAAATAAAAATAGCTAAAATAAAATTACAAAAAGTATAGACTTAACAAATTATACAATTTATACATGAGGAATTTTTTTAGGTAAAATACCTCATAAATAATCATTATATATTATTAAAAAATTATAAAAATATCTTGAAAATTATAGATAGAATCTGAGGATATCATTTCTCCTCACTTCCACATAGCCAATTATAAATCTTCTATATAGAGTGATAAATTTCACTATCTTACCAAATCTCCCAAAATTCTATCTCTTCTCAATGTGAGAGAAGATCCTTAAATATAGGATGACAAATGACCAAATACTTTAAAATATACTTGCAACACCTATTTAAAACTTCCATTTGTAAATAATTAATAATATAATATGTATTTGAAAGAGGAAAAAATGGGTTTTACAGGTATCCAAAACCACAAAGTTTACAGAATAAAGAAAGAGGCAAAAAAGCCATCATAGTCACAAAGGCTATAAAAATAACACCAGTAAACACCCACATCCAACAAAAAGGCCAATGAAGGCCACAAAACCAAAAAAACCAGACAGAAAGCGAACAAAAGCTAAATTTGAGTTTTTAAAAGATCAAGTCTTAGCTTCTAACTCGTTCATGTCCTGAACTACCCTCTTTAAGATATGAACCATCTGTGTTGTGGGAGGTGCTTTCCTTTTAAGATTGGTCCGGTTCCTTTTAGAAATACCTTGGTCCTCATTCTTTCTTTCCTTGTTCTCTTCCAAGTCAATGACTAGCGAACCCTGTTGTGTTTTTTCCAGCTTTTCAGACATAGCATTAATAATAATGGCATTGTGCCTAGCCATTTTATGATTTTGTTCCATGACTATTTTCAAATTATTTTTTGATTTTGACCATTTCCTCTTCCATAGACTTGTATTTCTCCTCAATATCACCTCCTTTCTTTCCAATGCTATTCTTATTTAGATTTCTTTCTTCGTTGCTAAGGGAATCTAGCTTTAGCTCCAGCTCCTTCGACTTACTTTACAAATCCTTGTTTCTTTTATTGAGCTCATTAATTTCTTGATAGGCCCACTTTAAGACCTTGAAAATATCATTGATGTAATTTCTAGTAGAGGCCAGAATGTCACCAAACTGAACCAGATCTAATATGAGATTAACATCTTCCAGGTTGGGGGAGCTAGGAAATTTGGTACCTTCGAATCTGAAAGAGGCAGGAGGGGAGGGCACAAAATTTCTATTGGCTTTAGGGTTCTCAGCTTTGTCTTCTATGAAATCTACATAATAGGAAACTAGCTTGTTGGTAGGGGAGCCCTTAAGATTAGGATTCTTTAAGGGGGTAGAGTAGTCGAGTAAGGACTCAGGGTTAGCTTTAGCAAACTAGGGTTATATTGACTGGGTTTTCTTAGCAGACATCTCAGAGGACAAGTGGGTTTCAACAATTCTCTCCTTGTTTGGCTGAGTCTCCAAACCCCCGCTATTGGTATTATAGTCCTCTGACTCCGAAGAGGCCAAGGTTTAGATAAAGCCGACATGCTTTGATAGTGTTCATAAATTAACCTAATAAGACCAAGATGAAGAATGGGGTATTTCTTGGGGTTTTTCCTATGGTCCTCAAGGCTATTACTCAATGAACATAACAAGTAGTGAGGCAAAGAAATCCATAACTTATGGCGCAAATGGTTAAGAATGGCGAAATGATGCCCATACACTCTAGTAAATCTCCCATCGACATGATAACACAAAGTACCTTTCTCTATAGTGCCTTGATAGTATCAATTTTGAAGTAGCTGTTAGAGATTTTAACTAGTTTTAATTTCTCCTTGTCCTTGTTAGGAAATCTAATGACCACCTCGTCAGAGAATGTCGTGATAAAAATTCATGTCCTCAATAGACATTCCATTAATCTCCCCCATAATTTTCTCATCCAACTTCACCTTTCTTCCAAAGAGAATGATTTTTCCATTGTTCTAATTCTTCTCAAAGTGATTCATAACCACATAATCGGTCCCATTAAGTTTTTCCAAATATGGGACCAACCCACCTTTTTCAATCTGCTCCCAAACCTTTCCATTCCTAGTGTGCGCCTCATAGCTTTTAGGCTCAACTCTTTTCTTGTCCCCCCCATTTTTGTTTTCTACTTATAGCAGACTCTACCAACGCCGAGGACCTATTGCAGAATTATGCAGCAATTCCAATGCACCCACAAAGCGTGTTGCTATTCCTTCCCTTCTACGTAACATGATTCGGCCCCATTAAATCTCCTGATTTCGATGTACCTGACCCCTTTCTCTTTAATCATTAATTGTATTTGCTTCTTTCCCATGCGTAACATCATAGTCTAGTAATGCCCTGACTTTGGTTCTCAAGTCCCTACAATTTTGCCACGTGTTCAGTCCTTGCTTCCTAACCCCTTCATTCACAAAGTAATATGCCACGCTGTTAGCTTCCATGTAGATATTATTAATAACATATTAATAATATAATATGTTATCATATTATTAATCATTAAATGGTATATGCTTCTTAAAGCATATAATAAACATAAGGTTTTATAACCTTATATTAAAAAGATATATTTATGCTATAAGGGTATGGCCACTAATTAAATTATGTTGTAACACTCCTCTTTATTTTAATAGGGCACATAATATTTCAATTTCTATAAAAGGAAAAACATGAAGTACCCAATAATGTAGGCCTTCTTTGACAAAGATAAACAAGGACACAAATATATTCCAACACAGTAATCATGTATTTTAGACTACATGAAGATCATCTTATCATTATTTATAATCCTATTATTTTAAATAATGATGTTTTATTGAGGTATTTTAGAAAAATTATTGGAGCATGAGTCTCCTAAAACTTACCTTCACTAGTGAGTTCCACCTTTCCTCCTCAAGTTTACACTATATTTTTTAAAACTTATTTTCTTGCGACTGTCATAATTTTAATTTCTTATGACTATAGACTATGATTGATGATACTATGTTATAGTAGTAGTTTAGATTTGGATTGAAGATGACTTGGTAAATGTATTTTTTTGGACTACTCACATCTTCCATATTTAGATTTTACTATTCACACTAGATATAGATGGGTTTTAGTACAAATTTATTTGTTTAATGATGAAGCCTCATAGATATGGTTACATCATATTTAATTCATATGATTATGTGATAAGGTGTTCTAGATAGTTGATTTATACTTTGTAATTTGTCTTAAAGTATCTTGATAATGTGGCTAATTATATTATGTCTATTTTTTTTAAAAGGCGTAAATGCTTTTGATCTAGAGCTATGAATCAATGATGTCATAAATGTTGGACCTCATTCCTAATTTAAATATTCAACAATTACACCCCAATGGGGTTTGAAACTTGATGAAAATATAACACCACAACAACTTAACCATCATACTATGCCACTATTGGTATATTATGTCTATGGTGTGTATATTAATCAATACTATTTTTTTTTTAGTAAAAGGCACAAGGCCTATAATTATATTGATTAAATTATTCATTTATACAAGAACTAAAAAATATCCAAAATAATTGTATCTGGTGCATTAGCTAAAAATATTTTTGATGAACTAATAGCCACTAAAGATTAGCATAATACATATATCTACTACTATGGTTGCATAATTTGCTAAGCATGAAAACATAAGTTTGAAAAATACTAAAGATTAACAGTTGTATATACAACTATGGGTGGTTAATAGGAGCAACAAAAAATTGTGCCGCTATCATTGTTTCTTGCTTCCATATTCATAGTAAATTTTTCTTCAACTATTTTCCTTATATATATTGATGCTTGAGTGCAAGTGTGTAGATTAGAATTCCATGAACAATGTAAATTGGTGGAGGTTATCAAGAAATCATTGTGGTGATTTTCTAGTATACCTTGGCCAAAATTATGAGAGGGTTAAGGTCTTCTTGTGTAAATATACATATGTAAATTTGTGTTGATTATCGTGTAATATTATTTTGTCCTTTTTTAAAAAGTGATATTTGGTTAGGTTATCTTTAGTGATAAATTTTAGATTTGAAATTAAGTGGACAATTTAGGGGCCTTTTATTGGGAATGTAAAATTAAACCTCTATTTTTATAACCTATGAGTTGGTTTCATGTGGGAATGTATATTATGTGTTTTAAAGTTTTCTAGGGACTTGAAAAGTGGACAATTTAGGGGCCTTTTATTGGGAATTTCTTCATTATTTGGTAAAATTAAACTTCTATTATGATAACCTATGAGTTGGTTTCATGTGGGAATGTATATTATGTATTTTAAAGTGCTCTAGGGCCTTGAAAAGTGACCAGGAAGATTTGTGACGAATTTGGAAAATAAAATCTAATTGGAGAAACAAATTCAACACCTATTCCCTACGCTCAATGAATTTAGACAATTGTTTTTTATCTATATTTTCTTGAAGTTATAGTAAGGGTAGGCCTTTTCATTTTTTGGAGGATTTTTATTTTCAGAATCAATAGTTTCTGAAGGAGGAGAATTGGAGGAAGGGCTTGGGATCTTAGAGAACAGGAAAGGTTGAAGAATTTTGGATCAAGGCTTCATCAAACTTAATTGAAGCATAGAGGTAAGCACTTGAGTCTATTTTGGAGTATTGTAATGCTATTTTTTTTGTTATAATGATAATATATAGCTTCTGATTTTTTCTGAACACTTTTTTAATTATGTGTTGAAATTTTTTGTTATGTGTTCATATTATGTGATTTGTTCACTTTAGGTATGGAGGTTGTTGGATATGGATCTTCCATTTTTGGTTAAGATCTATTCATGTATTAGGGCCGAGAGAGGTGTGACCTCTTCCAAACCTAAAAATGTGAAACAACAAAATCCTACTTCCTTCATTTCTTTAGTAGCCTGAATGCAAAGAAGAGTAAAATCAATGAAGGGTTTGTAGTGCCAAATCTATAAAAAAATAGAATCATAACAAAAAAAATCTTCAGATTTTTAAAGAAATAAAAAATCTATATAGGCCAGGGTTTTAATTTATCAAACCAAAAATCTAATCAAACCATGAATTCCTAGTGAAGTTGCAAACCATCATCATCTCCATGTTAAAGATGCACATGAATTCATTATATAAGTATAGTCTCTGAAAAGTAGAAGGAAATGTATATTAACCCATTCTTTTTAAAGTAATTTGGTCCTGACATGAAGGATTTTGGAAAGAAAACTCCTTTTTTCCTACAAACACAAGACTAAGAAATCATTCTTCCTTTATTTATTTGATAATCCAAATGCATAGCAAAGTAAAATAGATGGAGGGTTGGTGGCATCAAATCTACAAAAAAAAATGGAATCATGCAAAACAAAAAAAATAATCCAGATCTAGAAAGAAATTAAAAAATATAGGCTAGGGTTTTAATTTATTAAACTTAATAAGAAAATCAAATAGGAATTGGAATAATCTCTGTTAAAATATAGAAAGAAGAGAGAAAAAATAAAAGGGGTAGATGAAGATGAAAATTCGCCCTTCTTGAAGCTTTTCAAGTTTCAGCTCCTCTTTGGATCTGCAATAGGGAAAAAACAATGGAGGATAAGAGAATTTGAAATCAAAGAAATTTAGAATTAGATTGGAGAATAGACTTGCATAAACTTAAGAAAATCAAATAGGAAATGGAATAATCTCTATTAAAATACATAAAGAAGACAAAAACAATAAAAGGGGTAGAGGAAGATGAAAACTCATCCTTCTTGAGGCTTTTCCAGTTTCAGCTCCTCTTTGGATCTGCAATAGGGAAAAAACAATGGAGGATAAGAGAATTTGAAATCAAGGAAATTCAGAATTAGATAGGAGAATAGACTCACATAAACTCAAAAATGTAGAGGGTTGAGATTCAATCCATGGATTCCCTGTGAAGTTGTAAACCCTCATCATCTCCATGCAAACAAACAAATAAAAGAATAAAGAAATACAAGAAAAGAATTCTGAGAATAAAAGGTTTGAAAAGGAAAAAGAGGTTTTATATGCATTTAAATTGTGAATTAAAATTATATTTTAATTTAATTAGAGTGCAAGGAAAGTTTCCGTATTCATCTAATTGATCCTTAGTTTGAGGCTTTTTAATTATGTTGTGAATTGGAAATTTCTTATTTGTTAAATAATTTGAGTTATTTTTATTTAATTGATATAAATGCATGTATTTATTTATTTTTGAAAATTAGAATAAGGGGTAATGTTTATAATCAAATAGTTTAATATTTAATTTCTATTTTTAATTTTATTGTGTCAAATCAAATCCCTATAAAACAGGAAAGATTATCTCTTATATGGTAATTTATGGTGTACTTTAATTTAGATTTTATTCTATTAGATTTCAGACACGTACACATGATTGTCGATAGTTTCCGATTGTAGACCAGATACAGTCCTGCGTTGTCTTAACTGGCCCAACTCCCTTGCAGCTGTTGAAGGTGTGCAATCCTCACAACTCACAAGCAAATCCATAAAAGCTTGCCTTCCTCACAATCTGAGTGCATCATTCCTACGTAACTTTGCGTTGTGTAGCTTGTCTACGTACCAGACCAGGCTGAACATCATGCCTGTGAGATTTTTCCCGCCTGCTACCACGAACATCTCTCTGCCGGCTAATCTTACTCTCTCTCTTTCATTTTCACCAAGCAACTCTGTCCTGTGGCCGCTGCCATGAGTCAAGTTAGATGAATTTGCAGTACTGATGCCATTTGCAGTCATCCATCCCCTTACAATTTGCCTCACCCTCTCCAAGTTCAGGAGATGAATATAGAATTAACTATGCTACCGTACACAAATACAGATAGAAATATGTAGCAAGAAACAGAACTTTTGACAGAAACACTTCAGAGATTACAGATGATACATACTGCCATAAAAGGTTGTGCTCTGGAAGTGCCATCTTTACACTTTCACTCTGAGCAGACTGCTGATAAGTAGGTAATCCTACGCATTTGCCAGGATAGTTACCATTTGAAAAAACAGGAAGGTCACAGGGAATGTTCCTTCTAACAGCTGTAACTGTGCTTTCTGTTGGACGTACGGTATTAGTCATTGTAACTGCAAGCTTGCAGTAGTCTCCAGGGGAAATAAAGGGTCCATCACTATCAAAATACAGCTTCTGAGACGAATATATCTGTGCATCACTGTTCCCTTTTGTGCTTTTCTTTCCAAATGTGGGAGACGAAGGAATCTCCCCACTGAGACTGGCAGTTGTACTAGAGTGATTAATTATAAAATCTTACAACGATCCGATGCCAGATCTAGTGTTCCACTAGACAAATCCCCTATGAGATCAGAGTTTAATGATGAGTGTTGTTGGCTCATATAGTTCTCACCATCAGGCTTTCCAGAAACCCCTGCAGATTCTTTTGAAAACAGAGCAGCATCATTGGCAGACAGCTGTCCAGGAAAATTACTCTCTGCACGCCCCTCCAATTCTTGTCCATCTGAGGGCAAGAGTCTTTGATCAGATGTTTCATCATTCTCACAAGCAACTGTGTAATTTGGTACAATAGTTTCTGAAGAGTTGTTCCATTTTCCACTGCTTGACCATGACATCTCTCTTGAATTTTTTGCAGCAGAAAGTTTTAGTGTCGATACACGGAGACTATTATTACAAGTATTTACAGAACTTCGGTTGGAGCAAAACTGAGCTGTGTGGCCCAATTCTTTACACTTATAGCACCTTGTACTTGTGGCATCTGGCAAGAAAGTCCGTGTCCATGAAGACACAAAACTCTTGAGTTTGTCATCATTTATACTGTTCCGGGGAGATTGAAGATCAATATTGACTAATTTTTCATTAGGGCTGCTACAGGCTTTATCATCCATTGGAACACCAAATGAGCCTGACACTTGCATCAATTTTAATCCAGATGTTGATTCAATATTGCACTGTTCAGAAGAAGGGTGAGAATTGCTAGCAAGTGACTCTAATTTTATGTCCACAGAACCTGTTTTAGACATGATAGGAGGTGTAGTCAAATTTGGCATTGAGATACCTGAGCCACCCAACCCATCACATTAAATTGGTGTAACAACTGGCCGCAAGATGAATTTATTAAATCAAATAGATCATGTTTAAACACTATGAAATATACAGATGCTTAGCTATCCAGAACTATGTTCAAATGCCTCACCTTTGAATTTGGTTTTTGTCTTTTTAACTTTGATTTAAGTGTATTTTTGAATATTTCAGGAGGGAGCTATAAAATATATATAATGTGAATTTTGATTAGTTATGTGGATAGTATAATACGTGGAATAAATATGTAATATAGGTGTTATTATTATTACTTGATTTGATTGATGCAACAAAGTATCTACACTGCTGGTATTTGCTGTATGCTCCCTTCCACCTATATCAGCATTTTCATGATATGTTTGGTCATCTTCGTGCTCTCTTTGGGTTACCAAATACTGTTCCACTTGGCTTACCACCAAGCACTACAACCATAACCTCCCAAATATTGGTCAGGATGCTCTAAATCTGATCTATCTGAAATGGGTATAAGAAGAAATCCACTATGGTTTTCACCATTCCCCATCATAGCATCGTGCAGTGACCCAATTATTACAAATGGGTTTCCTTTTTTCTGTAATGTTATGTAATTATTGCTCATAAATCTTATTAATGGTAATATGACAGTTTATAAGGATCTGTGATGTGAGATAAAACTGTTAATTAAATATGATAAATCATACCCTGGGAATTTGCGTTGTTACTCCTGGGAAGGAAAAAGACAAAAATTGCTAGCAACTGTTTTGTGGTTGTGGGTTTCCTCTATTTTGATACGAAACGTTTGACAAAATCTCTATACCATATATGCATACTCACTTGTCTAAACTGCATACATCTTCTCCAAGGCTAGTTTCATTTGCTAGTTTCAGAAGGTAATCTTTCCCATATACAGATTTTCCTTTAATTTGTTTGTTGGGTATGTCTTTATATTTTCATCTGGTTGTAGGCTATATCCACCATGAAACCCACATGAAATTTATGTTGTTTAGCTAATGCAGATGGATGGCACAATAAGAGAGCTACAAACTGGATCTTCATGTGGAGCTTGCAAGATCAGAAAAATAAAATGCGTGGAGAATTGTCTGTTTGCTCCTTATTTCCCATCAAGCAACCCTGATAGGTTTTTAACAACAGTGAAAGTATTCAAAGCAAGCGAGATTTCAAAGATAATTAAGGTTGACAAGTTGCCATTGCTTTTATTTCTTAAAGAATGACTCTTCACTATAAATTAAAGTAGAAAAAACAACATTTGCAACATGCATATCTAACATGGTATTTTGTTGCAGGATACTCCTCCAGAGAAGCGATCAGATGCTGTGAATGGCATGATATATGAAGCAAGTGTTCGAAACCATGATCCTGTCAGAGGTTCCGCAGGTGTCATAAGTGATTTGCAGAAGCATGTTTTGGAGCTGCAATCCCAATTGGCAGAAGCTAAAGAAGAGCTGACTGCCTTGCAGAAGGCCTCTCATCACTCTTTTATTAGTACTGATTCTTCCCCTAAAGTAGAAGTAGCAGGAACGACATTGGATTTGATATGCAGTACACCAAAAGAGCTTGGTATTCAAATGGATGACATAATAATGAGGGAAGATAATGCATATAAGTCCCTAAACTGGGAGGAACTTTGTAGTTTGGATTAGAAATATTTGGTTTTCAGATTTCTTTCTTTCATGGATTCCTGATTAGTCCCACATCATTCCATGAAGCTCATCAGAGTAGAGGAAAAGAATAAAATCTTATCATTATCTGCATTTTAGTTCTATTTTTAAATTAATTATGTTAAAAATGTTGGTGATTATGTTTTAAAAAATTATTGAGTTGACATATATATATATTAAAATAGTCTTAAATTTATTTTTTTAATATTTTTTTAGATGGATGTATTTAAGATATTTGTTTCAATTTAATAGATACTTATGTTAAGTCTTCATAGATTAAAGTCTAAAATGTCACTAATTATTATTATTTTTTAATAGTTAAATAAGGGAAGTGGATTTTTTTATATATATTAATTAAAAATATTAAAAAAATACATTTCAAGGACTTGATACGTTAAACAAAGACAACTAGTCTATCAACAAAGAAAAAATCCTTTTTATTGTAGTGGTACAATGGATCCTAGTACAAGGGGACTTATTTTTCTTTGCATGAGAATAAAGTGATAGTTTGCATTGCTCAATGCTTGACCTTGAGAAAGCTTTCTTCTATTTAACCTTGGTCTAATTATTAGAACTTAAAATGAGTGAAATCCTTCAAAAAGTGATTACCACTAATCTACAAAATCTTTACAAGAATATATTTCCAAAAAACCTTCATTGGGGCTAGCATTAGCAAAAATCCTTAGGCCTAGCAACAAAGGGAGAACAATTTGTACCAATCAAAGAAGTAGGGTGAATCTTTATGTCTAATCATAAAGGGAGGACAATCTACACTAATTGAAGTAGGAGGGAAAGTTTTATAACTCCATATAAGAGTGGAGATCCAAGAATGAGAAGGAGTTACATAAGACTAAAGTTGAAACTTGAATAAAAATGAGTAGTCAATTGAACACTTTTATTTTCCCTTTCTACTAAAATGCCTACTTTGGAGCACATGTCCTTTTTAGAAGAAATTGAAACTTTGAACTAACTAATCACCAAATACCAATCTTGACATTTGATCTACATCTAAAACAAATACCTTCATAATCAAGTTGCTTACAAATTGTGTTCCTTGAAATGTCCAACCTTGAAACTTGATCTACATATAAAAGGAATACCTTCATAATCAAGTTGTTATTTTCAAATATTTCTCCCTACCTTGAACTCACTCTCAATAGGTGAGAATCTAGAGAGATCTGGAGCTCCACCAAAAATTGAACAAAAGTAGATTGAGAATAGAGTTACTTAAAATCTAGGATAGAAATGCTTTTTCCAAAAGAAGTTTCTAAAATTAAAAATATCGGAAGATCCCTCAAATGAAATGTAAGGTAGGGTAAATAAACTCAAATTGGAGTAACCAAAAATAATTGTGATAGGGTTTAACTTGAATTTCCATTGCATCATACAAAAGGAAGTTTTGTTCCAAATCTATTGAATCTCTTAGAGAAATTTATGTTTTACCTCTAAGCATTTGTAATTTTGGTTATGACCTTTCCTTTTTATGTATGATCTAATCAATTGATCCAATATTTATTTGAATTCACTTGCAAAAAATGTCAAAACACTCCTCCTTCCTAGAAGTTCACAGAGTTCCATGTTGTATGCAGTTGTGTTCTCTGAAGACTCAAAATCATTGACTTGTCTTCTAGTTGCAATAACTTGCTAGGCCCTTGCTACTCTCTAATAATGTACCCACTATGAATGGGTACCCATTATTCTTTAGGGTCCTATGCCAAAAAAATTACCCACCAGCATATCCATTTTATAACAAGTACTCATTAAGCTATTTTTTAAAGCTATGTGAGGTCATTTTCACTTGCATACACAACAAGAGTGAGTTTTGGATGAATCCTCGCAATGGGTGCCCACTATTGTGACCCCAACCAATACTTAGTTATATCTCCTCCCCCAACATTGTAATTATGAGTGCTTCAAGTAGGTTCTTTAAAATTTTATTGTATTTTTTAATATTTAGGGTTTAGGGTTTGGGGTTAATAGGTATTAGATTTTTGGTGTAATTTTTTATAAAAAAAATTAGGGTTTCAATTAGATGTAGTTTATTTTATTTTTTTGTTCATCCCTAAGTAGCAAATGTATCATTAAAACCTCATATTATCTATTCATCTAGAAATGGTTTTAGAATAAAAGTTAAGAGAAGAAGAAAAAAGTCAAAATCATAATCTTAACTCCACCTATTGAAAAGGAGAAATATATCCCAAATTTTTACCTATAATATGTCTCCTTCACTACCATTTAGGCTAAAGAGAAATGATCCAAATTAGGTAACACTATACCTTGCTTAGATTTTTCTAGATAAGAGTTAGTAAATGATCAAGTTGACCAAATATGTGAGGTATGCCTTTCTAACAATTCCACCTCATTTGGCACAACTCATTTTTCCTAGAAAGTTACTTTTGAGAAACATGTATCTTTTAAGTTCATGTCAGAGCTACAACGGCTCTGCAAGTTTTAATTCATGTGTGAGCAAGGAGGATGACAAAGACAATGATGAGGTGGATGATGGTGTACGTGGGATTTCTGCTTCCCTACTACCCATGTATGTAGGAGTCATGTCTCCTCTCGCCTGCTCTAAGCTTTGCATTTCCATTCCCCTATTTGGAATGCTTTCCGCTTCCATGGTGAGCCTCTATTTCAAGCTCTGTGTTGACTCGGCTCTGCTTTTGTCTACAAGCTTTGTTGGTTCTTTGGGCCTCCCTGGATCCATGGGTTGTCTGCTAGAAATAGGGGGTTTGGTGCCTCCCCTTTCATGGCCTTTGCCACTATTGGACATGATGATGTTGCTCCTTGCCCTGTTTGGGTTGTGTGTAGGAGGGTGTTTTTTCTTTGGTGTTTTGTTGATGTTGTTCAGGTTGATTTTGGTTAACTTGTTACAATACTCATTGGTGGGGGAGGATCTTGTTGGCCTCCTTCTAATATTGTTGCTAATATTGGTGTTGTTGTGGCTTTTGATGGTTGTTAGAGGGAAAGTTTGTTTCCCTTTGGGTGTTTTGGTATTGGGTGGTTTCCCCTTCCACTATGTTTCTCCTTGTAGGGTATGTGGGGTTGCTTGGGATTCCTTGAAGTTTTTGGGTTTACGAAGGGGCTATTTTTGGTTCTGCTCGGTGTAGTAGGATGGCTCGGGGACTTTATTTCTTGGCCCTTTCTTCTTCTCACTTCTTCTGGGATGTTCGTTGCTTTTTTGCGTTCACTATTTGGTCGCTTGTCGGCATGGTTTTGGCTTCCTTTTGGGTGGGAGTGTGGGTTTGCTTGGGATTCCTTGGAGTTTCTAGGTTGAAGAAGGGGCTTATTTATATTTCTGCTCGATGTAGTAGGATAGCTTGGAGACTTTATTTGTTGGCCCTTTCTTCTTCTCATTTTCTTTGGGGTGTTCTTAGCTTCTGTGCTTTCTCTGATTGGTTGTTCTCCTTTGGGGGTTATGCCAGTATGGTTGTGGTTTCCAAATGGAAGGTGGATTTCTTTTCCTTTTTTCCTAGTTTGGAGACTATTTTGGGATGTTGGCCCATTTGGTGGAGTGGTTATGGGATGTGTAAAATTTGTTTCTACCATGACTAGGTGAGCTCTTCATTTGTTTATCTAAGGGTTTTGACTATCTCAGCTTCTTCTTTGTCTCATTGGCAAAAAAATGATGGACTCACTATTTTTCTTCTCTCCTTGTACCCTAAAATGTTTTTTGATTTTCTGGGAGAGGATCTTTGGTTTGGAATGCCTTTGGAATCTCATTGGTTTGTGATTTTCCAATCTTTGGTGTTTGATATCCTATGTTTACTTCTTTTGACCTCTTTTTTTCATTGTCATTAGGGATTTGTCATGCTTTTCCTTTGTGGTTCCATGGTGCTACTTTTTGTGCTTCATTTAGTGCATCTTTGGGTTACTCTAGCCTTTCCTATGGAGGTGGTCCTATCTTCTATTGAGGGGGAGATGGATGCGACTAGTTGTGACCTTACTCCTATAGAGGTGGAGCATGATGCATCTAGTTTTTCTTGGAAGTATTTTTGGGGGGTTGTTGAGGTCCTATTTTGTGGTTGCAAGGGAGTTGTTACTGGCCTACATGCTGTCTTCTTTTCTTTATCTTCTATAGAGGTCAAGATCTTGAAAAGTAAGCTAATATTTGTGGTGTTCATTCACAAGGACAAGGAATACTATAGGACTTCACGATGGTATGGTTGAGCTTGGGTTTCTCTCATATAGAGGTGGAGAGAGCAAATGGTTTTTTATGATCACTAGTGATGCCTTGTACACTTGTGGTGACTGTTCCTATAGAGGTGGAAAGGGTGTTTTGTTGGGCTCTAAAACTTTTGTTGTTGGAGCTTTTTTTAGTGGGTTGTAGTGGGTTGTTGGTCCCTTCAAAACCAATGAGTTCAAGATTAATGTAAATCGTGGTTCTTTTCTGGGCAGGCTACTGGCTTTTGGCTAGATGTTGGCTTGTTGTTCCCTTGTTGCACTGATGCAATTTTTTTTATTCTATCTTTCGGGCAGCTTGTTCTTCTTTGTGTGGATTTTGGTCCCCTTAAAACTTGATGGTTTTGGGTCCATTCAAAACCTGTAGGAAATGGTTTTGGGTCCATTCAAAACATATTTTTCCAATAATCAAAAACATCTTTTAAGTTCACCCAATAGTTATGATGATAGAGTTTGAACCTCCTATTTTTCCAAAATCCCTTTTTTTGTGGTGCACCTCTACTTGGAACTTGTTATCACTTGCTCTAAACTATTTGATTTCATATCCCACATCATAACATGTATGATTATTTTGAACTAGTGTAAATATGTACCCTATATAGATACTATAAGGAATATGTCGAGCATTCCTCTTAGCTCTCTAAGCTGTAATGTGAACAACCTAGCTATTGTTTTGGAAAATATTCCTAATAAAATCCTAATTTCTAATAATATATTCCTAAAACCTTATGCAATATATAGGAAATCATACAAATCTAGTCTTAATTTCTCTATATCCCTTAAAGGGTTTAAATCTAACACCTATGACATGTGTAGCATGTGGTCACCTTTTTGTCCCCTTCTTGCAAGGAATGAGGGATGAGAAATGTGTGCCTAAAGAAAATTATTTTTTCTCATATCCTTTATAATAATATTACCACCAAAATTCTCCATATTTACTTATCCCAACACACAAAAGATAAAATTTTCACTCAATTGTAGAACCTAAAGGTCACCAAAATTTTGAAATATCCTTCCAAGCTCACCCATATGCTCTTACACCAATTTTACTATCTATACCTAGATATTGATCCAAAGTGATCCCAGGAACCCTAGGATATAAATCATTCATTATTTAGATCTTTCCATCCCTATAAGCAACAATTACTATTCCTTCATGTTATAATTCCTCATGCACTCTCTCTCTCTCTCATATCTCAAATGAGGAATTTCCTAGAGTAACTAATATTATGTGACCACTATATGTTCTATACATAAAAGAGACAAATTTTTAGTATTGACCAAACATGTTAATATCGTTTCTTTTTTTTTAGGTTGATATAAAAGCTTTCAATTGTGGTTCAATATATAAACTATATAAGAGAAGGGGGTCCAAGTTACTACAACAATGCGTATAAAACATTTATTCATGAAATCATCTTTTAGAATGTTCTACTAACTATTATATTTCCCAAGATGCTAGAATAAATTGTATTAAACTAGTATTATGAGTTACCTAAGTGGTCTATTCACACATTTTTACAACAATTGGATGGAATATTTGAAAGCATTTCATAGAATAAAGCTACTCAAAATTAACATTCAAAAGTTCCTCCACATTAGTTAGGAGCATGAAAAAATATAGTACACTTCATCACTCAATGTAGGTGTGTTCTCTATGCTAAAATTAGTACCTCATATGCATATTTTATTACCTCATTCTCAGGAATTATAAGATTAAGAAAATAATCCTTGTATCCATCCATTCAATTTCCTCACTCATCTTATTTTTCATGAACTTAGTATTTTCCTCTGTAAAATATTCGAAGGTTAAACACATGATGTAAATTAATAACAATATTTCCAATCCTAAACCATTCCTATAAATCTTTTCATCATAGACAAGGATACTAGGTATAACATTATCGTGGGATGACCTTTGGTTAAAAGGATGAAATATATCCCATATAGAATGATCTTTGAGGTGTTTTTTTATTCTTCACATAGACTAGTTCCATGGTAGTAATGTATATCAATATTCCATTAAATCCTCTCATGTACCTTCTTTAAGAAAAAAAAAAAAGTTTCCTAGCCTTATTAAGTCACTAATTTGATCTTCATGTCTATTTTTTTCTATAAACATGATCAAAGCCCTCTTCCTTATATTAATAATTATGATTGTACTAATTTTATACACACCTTATAATACCATTTGGTAGGTGGACCTTCATCATTCTCAATTCTAATCCATTTTTCTAATTTTTCTTTTCATCATAGACAAGGATACTATGTATCATATTATCATATGATGATCTTGGGTTCAAAGGATGAAATCTATCCCATATACACTATTTAATGAGGTTTTTATTCTTCATGTAGGATAGGTCCATTATACTAACAAAATATCAATATTCTATTAAATCCTCCATTGTACCTTCTTTAAGGAACTTTTCAAAGTTTACTAGCCTTATCAAGTCACTAATTGATTTTCATATCCAAATTGTTTTGATAAACACGATCAAAGACCTCTTCCTTATGTTAATGATTATGATGGTATTAATTTTTTACACACCTATCACCATTAGATAGGTGGATATTCATGTCATTCACAATCCTAAACCATTCCTATAAATATTTTCATCATAAACAATGATAATGGGTATAAAATTTAAATATTTGAGCCAACAATGAAATATAGTTACTATATTAGTTGCAAATGTGGTAAGCAGATACAAGCTTAAAATTGTGGACACTTTATGAAAATTGGTACCATATTAATAATGCTTGGATAGATGATCAACCCTACTAGGTTATAAAGAAGGGTAGAAAAGATACTACATTGATGAAAATTACATAGTATTTTTCATGTTGCCAATAGAAATTTCAATGACAATCTCCCCCTTTGTCATTGATGGCAACATGAATCAACTCAAGTATCCATGTCTTCTCCCCCTTTGATATCAACGGAAAAGGGTGTGCACATATTTTTTTGTTCTTTTCTCCCCCTTTGACATCATTCACATATACTTGCCTTTATTTCTCCTTCTCTCCCTTTCATATATATAATATATTACCTAACTTACATACTCCTCTTAACTAATATTTGTATATTGATGATGAGGACCATTGCAAAGGGGAGAGATGGAAAATAAAGGTTCCTAGGGTTCAACTACAATATCTTTGATTTAATATGCAAGGAACTCATGCTATTTGAGGTATAAAACCATACTAATCTCCACTTACATTAGCATTTAGGAGGCATACTATAATAATTTACCCCATGGTTGAACTTTACTATGTTGATACTTTTTCTTAGGGCAGTAATGAATCCTTTAGGGTCATACGTTCTTGCCCCACAATATTAAATTATAATCCTCCATAAAAATTATAGGATACAATATCTCCCATATTTATCGATAGGGTAACAAGCTAGTCGACTACTTTCCCAACATAGGGGTTTCTTCAAGGTTTAGAGTAGGTACCAAGCATAAAGGTAAATGTAAGAAGATGAGTCCACAAAACATGGAAGTTTTTTCCCAATAAAAAAATCCAAAATCGGCTTCAACAAAACGGGATCCCGTTTAGGTTTGGGGCCCCGAGCCAAAAACAGGATCCATTTTTTTTTTAAAATGAGATCCTATTCTAAAACAAGATCCCTCTTTTTAAAAAACAGGATCATGTTTCATAAAAAATGGGATCCCCTTGCAAAATGGGATCCCATATTTTAAATTCATAATTTTTTAATTTTTTTTATGAAACAGGATCTTGTTTTCAAAACGGGATCCCATTTTTTAAAATTTGATTTTTTAGTCAAATGTTTGCTTTGTTTTTCGGTTTAGGAAAAGGCTTGGGGACCCTAATCTAAGCTTTGGACTTGGTTTGACCTACAAGTTGAAGGTCCTGACAATGTCACAAGAAAATAGTGACTTTGGACATATGTCTGAAGACATTTTTTGTAGACTTTTTTGAAAAATTTAAATATTTTTTCTATTTTTCAATTATTTTTTGATGAAACTGGTCCATAAACTTAAAATATCAGAGTTTTTTGGGTATGTGTAGGATCATGATGGGCCAAAAAGTGGCAATGTGATGGGTATGTGGCTGTTGACTTGTTTTTTACCAAAAAGTGATGAAATGAAAAGGGTTTTTAAAGGAGATTCTCATATTTCCACCAATATAAATTATGCTTTACTTTGAATTTAATAAGTAATTATTATTCATTTTCTTTTCAAATTATGACTAAAGTGTTGATTGATAGGTGATTGAAAAATATCTATAGCTTTCAAACAATCACATTTTTTGAATCCAAAACATGTGTCACATTCTATGCTTCACATACTATAGGATTAAAAATATAAACACTAAATTTCATGAAGTTTTGACCAAGTTAAGGTGGTCAGACATACGAGTTTTTATATTTTCTAAAAGTTGTAATAAAAATTCATAATTAATTATTTACTAGGAAAAAAATACAAAAAATATGCATCACATCGGACATGAGTCCTCTACTTATATCTAAAATCTTATAAAAAATATTATCATTTTATTGTGGTTAGGGTGGTGGACAAACACCTACTTCTTATTTTTTCCCTAAAATTTAAGTACTCGCATTGAAATTTAAAATTTTCACCAAATAGATTTTTTTCTTTTTAAACAAACCTAGTAGTTTAGAAACTACATTCAATTTTATATAGATTCTATTCTTACATATTTTTGAAATAATATAGATAACTTATTCAAATTTTTACATCAAGTTGCCTAACTTTGATTTTTTTGATTTTTTTGCCACTTAAGGGCCTATTTTTTCCATGATGATCCTACACATACCCTTTTATTATTTTAATAATTTTTAATTAAGATATTTTTTTGTAAAACAAATTGCATGAAAATGTACTTAAGAAAATTCTTTTCAATTATTCTTTTTTTAAAAAAATGATAATTTTAGGTCATCTTATCCATGACGTACACAATGATTTTTCAAAACGATAAATTTGGCTAATAAAAAATTAACAAAAAAATAAAATTAATGGGTATGTGTAGGATCATCATGGAAAAAACAAGTCCTTAAGTGGCAAAAAATTCAAAAAATCAGAGCTAGGCAACTTGACGTAAAAATTTGAATAAGTTATCTATATTATTTCAAAACTATGTAAGAATAGAATCTGTAGCAAATTGAATGTAGTTTCTAAAGTACTAGGTTTATTTTAAAAAATAAAAATCTATTTGGTGAAAATTTCAAATTTCAATGTAGTAGTACTTAAATTTGGAAAAAATAAGAAGTAGGTGTGTAACCACAATAAAATGATAATATTTTTATAAGATTTGACATAAGTAGAGGACTCATGTCCAGATGTGATGCATATTTTTTTGTAATTTTTTTCCAAGTAAATAATTAATTATGAATTTTTTATTATAACTTTTAAAAAATATAAAAACTCATATGTCTGACCACCTTAATTTGGGCAAAACTTCATGAAATTCAATTTTTCTTATTTTAATCCTATATTATGTGAAGCATAGAATGTGATGCATGTTTTGGATTCCAAAAATGTGATATCATTTGAAAGGTATATATGTTTTTCAATAAACCCATCAATCGGGACTTTAGCCATAATTCAAATTGAAAATGAATAATAATTATTTATTAAATTCAAAGTATTTAAACCATTTTCATTTCATCAATTTTAGGTAAAAAAAAATTCGTCAGCCACATACCCTACAAATACCCATCATATTGCCACTTTTTGGCCCATCATGATCTTGCACATACCCCAATAAAAAATTACAAAAAAATATTGAAAACATGCTTCAATGAGTTAAAAATATTTTCCCAAAAGGATTTAGAAAAATACAACATAATTTAGGTCAAAAAATGGATGATGTACACATGCATGATATAATAAAAAAACATAACTTTTAAACAGTGGTTTTTAGAAATGTTCACCTATTGAAAACCAATTTGTAGCATATGGGTATTGAAATAAATTACATATTTGGAAACTAGACTCTAAGTACTAAATTTTATGATTAGTGACTTTTTTCAAGATACCATCTCTAAGTACTTCAAATTTTAAGGCCAAATATGTCAAATTTTGAAAATCAATGAAAACAATTCCACCTTTTGGCCAAAAAGTGGACTCAACTTCTTGTCGACACTCGTAATGTGTTAATCCACTTTAGTAAATGTAATTCGTTAAGATACATTGTGAAAAGATAAATGGTGATCAATATGTGTCAGGAATAAAGTATCTAACTATTATAGAAACTATTCAATCTTCTCTACAACATACATATTGTAACAAGAGATTTCCATCCTTAATCCATAAAGATTTTTTTATTTTTTACAAAAAAGTGGCAAGCCACTAAACATTTTATTAATAGAAAAAGAGTGGGATACAAACCGATGCTCCTCAAGAGTAGATATACAAAGAATGTAATTAGAGTATGATTTACAAAATCCTCCATGATATATAATGGAGTGAATAACCAAAAAATGAAGAGCTACATCCAAAAACAAGTTGGCAAGTCTGATCCATGAAGTCTCAAAAAAAAATGTAGAGAGAATTACATCATCATGCAAAAATCCAGTGAAATATAGAAAGGTCGAAACAACATGATTAGAGCCATATGCAAAGCAAAGGAGTAATGGTGCTCAACAAAGCCATAGAGATGCTCCAAGGAACCCTAAAATATCAGAATTTTTTTTTAGTGGAAGCCAAGAGAGAACACCATTAGTGAAAAAAACTCCACATGCAATAGAGATGAAGGAAATCATGGAAACCAAAGATCAGTAAAAATCCAAAAGAAGGAAAGAAAAACTTGAAGTGCAACTTTCAGAGGAGGATTTAATGTTGGTGGGAGGAAAAAAATGGGGCACATCATGGGGTTCAACCAAAGCATTTTGAATAAGAAATTTGACAACATCAAAGAGATTTTCCAGATTATCACAAAAATAATTACCCAAACGGCCTCTCATTCTTCTTAATCTAGAATTAAATTCTCTTGGACAATCATCAATTAGCTCGTGTGCCATTGGACATAACAATATTGAGAGATGCTTGTCAGAAAGTAGGTGTTGGCAACAAATAATACCGCCAACCTCATTCGTGCCATGGAGAATATTGTAGCTTTCAAGAGAAAGATGCATATTTGAGAGTGGACATATGTGAGGAAAGAGGTAAGTCCTTGCCAAAAATTTAACCATCTCCATGTACCACAAGACATCCATCAAGTTTGAAACAAACCTTGAAGCTATCTCATACGATAAGGCCATGGCATGGAATTCTAACCAGTCCCAACCCAAAATAATGAAAATGGCATCTACAACTTGATTGCATTCAATCCCAAAATATCTTCGTAATTTCTCAATTATGAAGGGAGATTTTATCCCTTACTTCATGCATTATGGTAGGAACAAGTACCCTAAATTGGCTCTCAATTGACACAACTTGAAAACATTTGATTTTCCACATAGGAATAGCCTAAGAGATAATTCAAAAAAGATAAATGAGCCCATGAAAAATTAGAAATAGGTGAACATATTTGAAGTTAATACATTGTCATACCTTTGTACCAAATGAAGGTGTGAATGCCTATAACCATTAATGCAAGGCCAAATGTGGTCAAATAGCAAACATATGTCACCATATTGAACTCCAACCAAGAGAAGTCTTGTTCAAAGGTTTGATGAAAATTTAGTGCCAATTAGGCAAAAACACTATTTTTAGCAACATTTACTTGGAGACCTTGGTTGCAAATGCTTTATTGGTGGCAGAGGGCCTTGGATGAGATGGAAAATTTTACTTGGAGACCTTGGTTGCAAATGTTGGTGTGGTATGATGATGTACAACAATTATTTTATGCCAGGTAGGATTGGCTCATGCAAGGGCATGAGCATACTATGATCGAGTGCTACCTACCTGATAGGGTAGTGAGAAAGTTTGGGGACATATAGGATAGGCTAGATGATCAGTACATGGCCATCTTTGTGAGGACTACCAGAGAGACTACATGGGGTGAGGCGATCCCAACATCAAATGCAGTGGACTCTTTTAGATAGCTAGTAGATAGGCCATGATCCTATGATCAGGGACAGGAAGATCTAGGCATTACACATGGCTACGGAAATTGGTTTAGGCCTCTAATATAATTGACAGTTTATGGGACAATACTTCCATGGTGGAGACCTTAGGGCAAGACAACCAGGAGATGACAACTTCCCATAGGAGGAGTAGGAGGACCACCTCCACACCAGCTAGACTATGGAGATGGGCACTAGTAGAGTGATCAGCCCAGGGATCAACATCCACCTATGAGGGACCAACAACCACCATAGAGGGACTAGCCACCATAGAGAGATCAACAACCACTGCCACCACCTCTGCCACCTCAGCCTGATCAGAGAGATTCCTTGGTATAGTTGTTGTAGGGTCAAATAAAAGGGCTCTAGGCTAAGTTACAAACATTGAAAATAGAGAGGGACCAAGCTAGATAACAAGTCCAGGCCCTCACCATGAAGCGAGATCAGGCGAGGCAACAATGATAGACTACAGAGCTACAACTAGCCCAAGAGGTTGGAAGGTGAAAATATCTAGAGAGCATGGAAGAAGCATCATAGGGAAGGATATTCCTCATGCAAATGTACCATGAGGCAATACGGGAGGCTGAGTACTATAGGCTACATTATTGACAGGAAGTGCCTTCAGCGGCTTGGGTGTCAAATTTTTCTCACCAGATAGGGTACAGACATATAGTTGATAGTGTTGAGAGGTAGGTGGGTGAGGGGTGTAGCCACCAAGGCTAGCTACCACATATTTTTGACTGGCATACTTGATTCTTTTTGAAATACATGGGCTCCATTTTTTGATAGCCTCGTGGGCATTGTACATTGATTGATACATGTATACACATTTGATCCTGATTTTGTACCATGACAGTTACATTATTTTGATATATATGATATAATCAATTCATTATATGGTGTGTCCTATTTTATTTATGCATTATGGATGTATATATATGCAATGTGACTCTATATCATGTGATGCGTTGTATGTATGATTCTATATTATGTGATGTATGATTATGCAAATGCTTATGGATGTATTTCTTTTTTTGTATCTTTTCTATGCACTTTTTATGATGATGCATGGAGCATGCAAATGTTTATGACATGAAAATGATTTTAATATTCTTAGACTAACAAATCTATATTATGCCCCTAATGGATGATGTTATATATTATGATCATGAGATGTATGAGATGCTCTTTCTCTTTTTCAGTATCTTTTTTCAATATGTATGTATGGATGATATGATGATGCATGTATAGATGACATGATGATGCATATACGGATGACATGATGATGCTTATATGGATGATGTGATGATGCTTTTATGATTATTCCATGGATGCAAATGTATGGTTTATGAGATACTTATAATAACAAATCTATATTATATGCAATGATGAAATGCAATGCATGTGAGATGATCAGTGTTTTCTATTACGATATGGATGATATGCAACATGTTGATTGTTTGTGGATCCAGGATGGATTCATTGGTGATTTTTTTTATTAACTATGATGGTACCATGCTAGGAAAGAGAGAAGAAAAAAGAAATGAGATGAAGAAAAGAGGATCCAACAAGCCTATGATCTATGAGACTTTATTAGAGATGATAATGATGATGATGCTTATCAGGAATTTGGATTTTAAAAGGGCTTACTTACCTTACATGTTTGATAACACACATAGGCATGATGCATCAAGGTATAAAGAACCAGGATGGCGTTGCACCTCTAGTGTGATGGAATTTGACTCGATAATCAAATAAGAGTACTCCTGTTTACACCTGACATACAAAACCTTATTTAAAATGCAATTCAAATACTCCAAACATCTCAGACCAAAACATGGAAAGGAAAGCCTTATCATGTGGTCAATAGGACAGTTAAAACACCCTCCCTACAAACCAAACAAAGCATGCATGACCAAGGTTATATTACAAGAATATCCAACACGCACAATAGAAAAATATAATGATCATTGCCCCATTCCTTTATCTCTATAGCCCTTTGTTTGGACATCATCAAAAGGTCATCAAAATTAGCACAATAAGATAAGACAAAAGAAAAAGAAGTAAACAAACAAGATAATGTTCTTCATACCGCTATCCAAGACTAAACTATAGTGATGCTTAATGTTGATGTCCATTGTAGGAAGGATGCATCCTAGGACATGATGTTATCAGATGAATTTGGGATTGATTAGATGATAGGCTATTAATACCAAGAGTTGACCAACTTGTTTACTTACTAACCTAGACTTGAAACATTGATGTTTTGATTTTTCACTTTTAACCTACTAGACTTGTTTTCAACTATTTCACCAAAGGTTGGGGATGTCAATGATTTGATAAGAACATTCCCCCAGTGTGATGTGATAGACTAATTTAATATAGGTAGGAAAAAATGACCTTAGGAATGGGTCGAGTATTACTAGGATGGATCATGATACAAACATAGGACCAAGATATGATGTGGACACAAATGGGTGATAGATGGATGCAATTGAAGGGTGCGATGGAATGCAATGGATGGATGATGAGGAATGAACCATAGGGGTTGTGATGGATGTAAGGTGCTTATTTACACAAGGTTCCTATTTACAAGGTTTTCAAAAAGGTACTTTCCCAAAGTGCCACCAAAGTGGTTTTCACTAGAGGATGATTTTTATCTTTACTGTTTTTAATTTTTTTCTAATTTTTTTAGATTTTTAGATTTTTTGATTTTTTTTATATTTTTGGATTTATACCCTAGAAGATTAGGCATAATTTTTTTTGAGATGGGAGATATTCATGAGCTCCTATATAGGCTCTCCTTCGGGCATTGATAACTGATATGCCCTTGACTTGTAGCTCGGTGTGATGATGAAGGGTCCCAACCAATTGGACTCAAACTTGCCTTGTTGTCTAAATTTTGAACATTTTTCTAATTCTCCTTCAAAAAAAACTCTTTGACTTGGAAGGTATGACTCTTTATCTTCTTATTGTAGCTCCACTTGAGATAGTTCAATCTCAATGGAAAGTATGGGTTATGATTTGTAGACTAGGGAGAAAGGGTTTGCACCTATTGGTGTGTGCATACTTGTTCAGTAGGCCCATAAGGAAAGATTTAGCTACAGATGCTAGTCATGACCAGTTTCATTAACTGTCTTCTTGAGGATTTTCAAGATGGTTTTATTTGTATCCTCAACTTGGTCATTTCCTTGGGGGTAGTATGGAGTGAAAAAGTGATGTTGGATATTGAACTTGTGGCATAGGTCTTGAACATCCTGGTCATTGAAAGGTATCCCATTATCTAAGATAATGGCTTGAGGGACACCAAAGTAGAAAATTAGGTAATTTAGGATGAACATAGAAATTTTCTTTCCTGTGATATAGGTCATGGGAATTATGGTTTCTACCCACTTCGTGAAGTACTTTGTCATGGTGATGATGAACTTATGTCCAATGGATGAGGTGGGGGTGTTTTTTTATAATGAGATCGAGCTCCCATTGTGAAAAGGGCCAAGGTCTAATGATTAGGTGAAGCTCCTGAGTTGGTGCATGGATGAGATCCTCATGCTATTGACACTACAAACACCTTCGAACATAGTGGTGAGCTTCCCTTTCCATTGTAGGCCAATAGTACCTAGTCCTCAGAAATTTCTTAGCCAAGGTCATACCACTTGAATGTGAACCATAAATGTCATTGTGTACCTCAGTTAAAGAAGTCAAAGCTTCCTCAACATTTAGGCATTGTAAAAGGGTTCCTTCAATGCTCCTATAGTATAGGATGTCTCCTAAGATGATAAAATGGGATGAATATTTGAAAAATTCTCTCTTAAGGTTCGAGGTTATATCAATGGGGAGGAATCCTATTCTCAAGTAGGTGTATATATCATGATACCAGGGATCACCCAGACCAACTATTTCACACACAAATTCAAACGTTGGTACCTCAAATGCTGGTATGAGAAGCTTCTCTACAAGGAATTATTTCGTAGGAATGTTGTGTGGGATATCCAATATTGATCTGATTGTTGCCATAGCATCTATCACTTTGTTATTTTCCCTTGGTAGCTACTCAAATGTGTTATAAATGAAGGACTCTTTGAGGCTTTCCACCAATTTCTTGTATGGATTCAACTTGTCACCCTTCTTTTGGTACTCGTCATTGACCTGGTTGATTATGAGCTATGAATCTCCATAGAATTTAAGTGTCATGATTTGCCATTGCACTGCAATTCTTAGCCCTATGACAAGAGCCTCATATTCTACAATGTTATTGGTGTAATAAAATGACAACTTATATGATTTAGTTATGCAATTCCCTTGTGGTGTGATAAAGAATATTCCAGCTGCTGACCCATGTTGTGTCTAGGATCCATCAAAGTACATTTTCCAGTGATCTTCCACACTTACATTGAAGATGGATTCATCAGGGAACTTTGATACAAGTGGATTCTCTGAATATATTGGTGCTTCTACTGGCTAATCCACAATTTCTTGTCCTTTAATGGCCTTGCATTCCACATACTCAATTTCGTGCTCTGTCAAGATCATAACCCATTTAGCCATTTTCCTTGTGAGTGTTGCTTTAGAAATAAGATACTTGAGGGGGTCTATCTTTGAAATGAGTTTTATCTTATGTGCTAGCATACAGTGTCTGAATTTTTGTGCGGTGAACATGACTGCTAAGCAATCCTTCTTAATGGATTTATAATTTAGATTGTGTCCCGCCATAGTTTGGCTGATGTAATAAGTAGGTCTCTCTTTCCCATTTTCATCATGTTGTGCTAAGAGAGCTCGAAGTGCTTCTATTGTTGCTGATATGTATAGGATCAAGAGTTTTCCTAGAATTGGTGGTATTAGAACTGGTGGTGTGGTTAAGTACTCCTTGATTTTATTGAATGTTTGATCATATTTTGTTGGATTCCAGTTGTGTTTATGGTTTGTCCTTGATGACAAAATCTCTTTCAGTTGGATCTCCTTGATGACCAGTCTCAGATATAGTGTGTTGTGTATTGATGTCCCGAATTCAATGTGAAGACAGGTATCTTGTCAAAAATCATTACTCTCAAACATCAGTTTGAGGAGTTGAAAATGAAGGATGATGAGAAAGTAGCTGAATATTTCCTAAGAGTTGATGAAATTGTCAATGGAATGAAAGGTCTAGGTCAAGAGGTTCATGAATTTGATGTGGTCACAAAAGTAATTAGGTCCTTACCATCTAAATTAGAATCTAAGGTTTCAGCCCTAGAAGAAAAGAAACACTTTGATAAGCTCACCTTAGACAGCCTGCAAGGAATACTTACTGCCTATGAAATGAGAACTAGCAAAAACAATTCAATAGGAAAAGAAACTGCCTTTAACTCTGAAAAGAATGAAAAATTCGATGTTAGTGAATCAGAGTTGTTTGATTCTAAAGAATCTCATTTTGTTAGAAGATTTAAAAAGGGATCAGGAAAATATAAGGGAAAACTTCCCTTTAAATGTTTTAACTGTGGCAAAATACATCACTTTGCTGCAAAGTGTCCCTATGATGATCAAATCTATGACAACGAGACAACTGAAATACAGCCTAAGAAGAAGGCCTTCAAACCTAAACGAAACTTCAATTTTAAAAAGAAGAAAAGTCTATTTAGTAAGGATGAATTTGATATTGAGTCTGAAGATTCATCTGTAGAAGAAGATGAAACTTTGTTCATGGCTGAAATTACTCAGCAAAATGATTCAAACACTAATGATGTTGAAGAAGGTGAAGTAGATCTTGAAAGTGAACTGAAATGTGCTTTACAAGAAATAAGAAAACTCAAAAAACAAGTTCTTGCTCAAGAACAAAAACTAGATCAAGAATTGGTCTCTCTGAAAACTCAACTTGAAGAAGCTAAAAGAGTTGAAGTCTATCTTCGAGAGAATGTAAGCTGCAAAGATCATGAAATTCAAAAACTGGAACAAGAAGTAGTCCTTCTTAGGAAGGAAATTGAAAAATATGAAAGCACTCTAAAACTGAATGAGATGCTCAGCAAGCAGAAAATGTATAAAGATAAATCTGGTGTAGGTTTTGAAAAGGGTGAATGTTCATCTGACAAAGCAAAACAAAACCCCTCTACTGAAGTCAAAAGCTCAAGTTCAAATCACTCAGAATCTGGTAAGGATCATGTTAAGTTTTTTAGAAGTAATAGACCTTCATACAAGGATAATTCCTTTTTCTATGGTTATTGCTTTTTCTGCAACAAATTTGGTCATAAGGTGAGTACTTGTAGGCTTATGAATTCTAGAATACCCAGGTTTGGTCTTAGGCAACACTATGGTTTTGTTAGATAGATCAGATGTTTTAAATGCAATACTTTAGGACATTATGTTAAACAGTGCAGAACTAATCTGCAATCGAAACAACAGAAAATTAAAAAGGTTTGGAAACCTAAGACTGTCAACAACATTGAACAAACTATGTTGGTTCAAACTGCTTTTCATTCCAAGAAAAATGACTTATGGGTCATGGAAAGTGGATGTTCTAACCATATGACTGGCGATAAGGACAATTTTATAAAACTTGAAGATTATGTAGGTGGATATGTCAAGTTTGGTGATAACTCTAGTATTCAAATTAAAGGTAGAGGTTCAATTCTTCTGAATGAAGACACTCCTATCTATAATGTGTACTATGTGGAAGGTCTCAAGCACAATCTTCTAAGTGTTAGTCAAATTTGTGATAGTGGTTATCATGTTCTTTTTAATTCGCAGGGATGTGAGATTAAGAATAAGCTTGGAAAGGTTGTTGCAGCCGAAAGGAGGACAAAATGAAATGTGTACAATCTCCTTTCAGACTCATCTTGCAATGACAATATTCAAGGTATGTGTCTAATGGACCAAATTGAAGAGAGCTGGTTATGGCATAAAAGATTAGGACACATAAACTTTGAAAATATGATTAGAATCAGTAAGAATCAGAATGTTAGAGGTTTACCAATTCTTAACAAACCAAAAAATTTTGTGTGCAAAGAATTCTTAAGTGGTAAACAAACTAAAATCAGTTTCAAGACAAAAGAACATTCTTCTTCAAAACCTTTATAGTTTGTGCATACTAATTTATGTGGACCAACTAGAACAAGGTCTATTAATGGTGAAAAATACTTTATGCTTTTTGTAGACAATTATACTAGAATGGTTTGGGTCACATTTCTTAAGCACAAATCAGAAGCCTTTGAAAGGTTCAAAATCTTTCGTAAAATGGTTGAAAAGGAATCTGATCTGAAACTCAAATGCCTTCGATCAGACAAAGGAGGTGAGTTCACCTCTCAAGATTTTATTGATTACTGTGAACAACACGGTACTAAAAAGTAGTATGCTGCAACTAAAACACCTCAACAAAATGGGGTAGTTGAACGTAAAAATAAAACTGTAAAAGAAATGGCTAGAACCATGCTAGATGAAGCTAAGTTGTCTGATATGTATTGGAAAGAAGCTATTCATACAGCTGTATACATTTTGAATAGAGTGCAGCTTAGGGTGAAATCTAAACACACTCCTTATGAACTATGGTTTGGAAAAACTACTTTTGTCAAATACTTTAAAATGTTTGGTAGTAAGTGTTTTATCAAAAAGGATGATGATAATCTTGGAAGTTTTCAATCCAAAAGTGATGAGGGTATCTTTTTGGGATACTCAACTCACAGCAAAGCTTATAAATGTCTCAACAAAAGGCTTAATAAGATTGTTGAAATTGTTAATGTAAAATTTGATGAAAGACCACATTTGAATGCTGAATCTTTGCAAAATAATGAGGAAGAAGAACTTGAATTTGAAATAATTTATGGAGCTGGAACAACAAAGTCTATTGCTGAATTAGCAAGCCCTAAAAATGAAAATGCAAGTCCTGAAAAGGTTGCATCAAATGCTCCTTCGAAAACTCTAGCTATATACCACCCCAAAGATCAAATTATTGGGAATAAAAATGCAAGAGTTCAAACTAGAAGAAAGGCTGGAGAATCTGATGAAAAGGCACAAATTGCTTTCTGTCTAGTTACTCAGTTTAAGCCTAAATTTTTTAATGAAGCTCTCACAGACTCATGTTGGCTTAATGCTATGCAAGAATAAATTGATCAAATTGAGAAAAATCAGACTTGGGAGTTAGTCCCAAGACCAGATGACAAGAATTTCATTGGAGGAAAATGGATATACAGAAACAAGGTTAATGAAAATGGTAATGTTATTTGCAACAAAGCAAGATTTGTCTGCAAAGGCTATGCTCGACAAGAAGGTATTGATTTTGGTGAAACCTTTGCACCTGTTGCTAGACTAGAATCTATCATAATATTCTTGGCTTATTATGTTTACAAAAACTTTACTATTTATCAAATGGATGTCAAAACTGCCTTTTTGAATGGCTATCTAGATGAAGAGGTCTATGTTGAACAGCTTGAAGGATTTATATGCAAAGATAATCCTAACCATGTTTACAGGTTGAAAAAGGCTCTCTATGGCTTAAAACAAGCACCTAGAGCTTGGTACTCTAGGCTGGATAGTCACTTAATTTCTAATGGCTTTGTTAGAGGAGGTGTAGATAGTAATCTTTATGTTAAAACTGAAGGTTCTAATATTTTGGTTGTTGAAATTTATGTTGATGATACTATCTTTGGCTGCAATAATGTTACTTTGAGTAAAAAGTTCTCTCAGATAATGGAATCTGAGTTTGAAATGTCAATGTTAGGAGAATTAAACTTCTTTCTGGGTCTTCAAATCTCTCAATGTCAGAATGGAATATTTCTTTCTCAATCCAAATATGCTAGAGAGATGCTTAAGAAATTTCAGATGGATGAATGCCATCCAGTTTGCACTCCTATGGTTACTGGTTGCAAACTTACGAAGGCTAATGATTCTCCTGATACAAATCAAATGGAATATAGATCAATGATCACCAGTCTCCTATATTTAACTGCCTCTAGACCTGACATTATGTAGGCAGTTTGCACTGTTGCACATTTTTAGGCATCACCTAAAGACTCTCATGTTACTATTGTTAAACGGATCTTTAGATACATTCAGGGCACTCTTGATTATGGTCTTTGGTATCCTAGGAGCAATGATTTCTCTTTGATTGCTTATAATAATGCTGACTGGGCTGGTTGTTTGGATGATAGGAAAAGCACCAGTGGTGCTGCATTCTTTCTTGGTGATTGTTTAGTGGCATGGTACAGCAAGAAACAAGTATATGTTTCTCTTTCCACTGCTGAAGCAGAATACATTGATGCCACTTCATGCTATACACAAGTTCTTTGGATGAGTCAAACTCTATCTGATATGGGTATAAATGTTCCTAAACCTGTTTCTATTCTCTGTGATAACACTAGTGCAATAAATATATCAAAAAATCTTGTTATGCACTCTAGAACTAAACATATTGCTATCAAGTTTCATTTTCTGCGAGAAAAGGTACTGGCTAATGATGTTTGCTTACAGTTTGTTGGTTCACAAGATCAGGTGGCTGAAATTTTCACTAAGCCCTTAGCAAAAGAGCTATTTGAAATGCTGAGACTTCGATTGGGAGTTATCTCTCAATCATTACTTTGCTGAATCTCCAAGCTACTGCTTAGGGGGAGCAAGTTAAATATTTTCATTCACTTACTGCTCTCCTATAATCTTGGTTGCTGCTCTTCTATTTTTTTTTCTGCAGCTGTTTCTCATGATATTTTGGTTGGCTTCTCAGTTGTGTTTCATGGCAATTGCACAATCTTCTCTTCTACTCTTTGTCATTGAGGTAAAAAGGGGGAGAGTCATTTCTGTTTTTCCATCAAGGACAAAGGGGGAGTTTGTTGGATTCCAGTTGTGTTTATGGTTTGTCCTTGATGAAAAAATCTCTTTCAGTTGGTTCTCCTTGATGATCAGTCTCATATATAGTGTGTTGTGTACTGATGCCCCGAATTCAATGTGAAGACAGGTATCTTGTCACATTTATTAGAGGTGGTAATGTGCTTTTGGACTTCATTCTTAAATATTGAACTTTCAATGGTTCGGGCCTCACTGCATTTAAAAAATTGACTTTGGTCAAAGTCATCATCTGCCATCATTCTCCTTGAACATATTGGCATGACATTCTCCTTGTTATGGCAATAGAAAAGGATCATATCGGCATGACGACTCCTCTTTTTGTTATGGCGAGAGCAGAAAGGTCTTTTGGCATAAGCTTTTTCCGTCGATATGTGGTCACCGCGAAATTACCTTGTCTCACCGATCGGAGGTTGAATGGAAGTCTATTGGCAAGAGCTTGGCTGTATCGGAATAGGTCTCGGTGAAGTGGTTCTGTCATACCGAACATCATCTAGGGTTTCGCTTCGGCCAAACATAATGATTTCGGTATATAGTCTCTCCGAAGTTTGCTTGTCTCACCGACCGATGCACTGATTGTCTTATCGGCATAAGGTTACTGCTTCGGTGAAATGTTATATCGAATGTGCATTGTCTTGCCGACTGTTGATGAAGAAATACATTTCGGTAAGACTCATATGTTTCGATATAATGTCATAGCGAACCCATCAAGTCTTGGCGACTAAGTCTTGAGGGGCTTTAGGCGAGAGTTTGGTAGTGTCTCAGTGACACCGGATGAAAGGATGACTTTCGGTATGACTCATGCATTCTGCGAGAGGTCTCCTTGACATTGTTATGTCTCACCGATGGAATACAAATGGTCTCTGTCGGTATGAGAAGTGAATTCTCTTGGCGATCTAGGGTGAGCTCGGGATGTTTCAGCAAAACAAGGGGCAGTCTATATAACGTCTCCTCGACTATGTACTGTCACGGTGACTTGAAAATGAAAAAGGCCTTCGGCATAGGTTATGAATTGTCAAGGCGACAATGTGTATCAAATATCTTTCGGTATATCCAAGTTGATCTATATGATGTCTCTCCGATATCAAAAGCTATAGTGATAGAATAATGGTTTCATTTCAGTGAAAGATCCTTGTTTTGTCTCATCGACCAGAAGGGTGTTGTGAGCTCTCGGCATGACATTGTGTATTCGGTATGACTTCTCCCGACTCTGGTGGATCTTAGAAAAAATGACAACAATAAGGTTGTCTGGTAACGTTAAAATTTCCTATAGCATAACGTGTCATTGATTGAATTGAAAGGTTGTTAGGGAAAACATTTTGAGCTCATTCTTTTTGTCTGGGTATCGAACCCTAGCCTGGCCGCCATCATGAGAAAGCTTCATAAACTATTCACTTTTGTTGTTGCTAACTGTAACGGTTCCTACAAAGGTTTATGGAAGGTTTATTTGGTGCATTTATGTCTGGAAGCTCGACAGTGGATAATGGAGTCATGGGAGTTGCAAATCTATTTGGTACTTTTAATTATGTGTTTCATGTTGCTTATACTGGTTTATGATCACCATTTTCTTTAACTGCTCTGTACATCTCTGTTACTAATATGACAAATGATGCCCTGACTGAGTATTGTCTTTCATACATTAGATGTTTTGATTTTTTGTGGTGGGCAGTTGTGCGTTTTTATGCAGAGAAATGATCTCATAAGTTTCAGATTTGTTGAGAACGACTCTTAGCTGGGTTGGTTGTTATGTCGTTACTTCTGAAGACAGTTACCTATCTTTCATGCAAATCAAGATGTATTTATAGAAGCAAAAAACTTAGTTTTCTATTCGACAGTTGATGTAATTCTGAGACTATCATTCCTTGGCTGTATAAAAAATATATGGATAAAAATTTGCAATAAAATATGTATAATAAGATGCAAAGATTGTGAGTTTCTTCTCTATGAGGTATTTTAGGGATTCAATTATTGAATCTTTAAGGTATTCTGTAGATGAGAAAACAGAGAGATAAGTGTTTAACTGAAAATAGAGAAACCCTTTGAATCATTATTATTGTTCAAAACATAATTTGTGGGGTTGGTACTCCTTGAGATAGATATCTCTAAATGAGGGGTTGGTGCTCCTTGAGTGGGTGCTCAAAAATCAGCCTATAAGGCATTGTGAATAGTTGATTATAAGATTAAGCCAGGAAGGCATTTTAGGGAGTGGTTTTTATACCCCAAGAGGGTTTTCCACTCGGAAAAATATTGTGCCTCTATGTTCTTTTGTGTTCTTTCTATTTTACTATGCTGTTGTTGTTTCTGTTCACTGTTGAGGTATTACTTTTCTCAATTCTATTTATAAATGATTACATTCAACTCATGAATGCATTAATCAGAGTAATATTGAGAACAAATTAGTGATATGTTTTGGATATTTTGAAAATTGGTCAAATCTATTAAGACACTAATTCACCCCCCCCCTCTCAGTGTCATTTTAACTCCAATATGTTTCTCGTCCCATTTGTATGCTACTCCCTTGTGGAGTAGATGAGAATATGGGATAACCTTGTCTACTAGTTGTGCTATGAATCGATAGATGAAATGGAGTCTTCGTTGTAAGCCTCTTAGTTGTTTCAATATTTTTTGTGCCTCCATTTCAATAATTTCCTTGACCTTGGTAGGATTTATCTTAATTCCTCTCATAGACATGATATACCCAAGGATTTTTCTTGACTATACCCCAAAGACACAATTTTTTGGATTGAGTCTAACTTTGTATTCCTCTAACCTATGAAAGATGGAGCCCAATGTTACTATGTGATCTCAACATTTCTTTGAATTGGCCAATATGTCATCCACATAATTTTCCACAATTTAATGGATCATATCATGAAAGATTAGTGTCATGGCCCTTTGATAGGTAGCTCCCACATTTTTCAACCAGAATGGCATCATATTCTAGCAATATGTCCCTCATGGGCAAGTGAAAGCCATTTTATGTTGGTCATCCTTAGCTATCATGATTTGGTTGTAACCTGAGAATCCATCCATTAATGATAGCATCTTATGTCCTTCTATCATATCCACAATCATATCAATGTTTTGGAGAGGGAAATCATCCTTGGGACATGCTTTATTTAAGTCTTTGAAGTCCATGTAGATGCAAATTCCCCTAGTGGGCTTTGAAACAGGTACAATATTTGAGACTAAATTTGGATAATCAATTAGTCATATGAACCCTACATCTAGGAGCTTCTATAATTCCATCTTGACCAACAATGTTATCTGGGGATGCATCTTTCTTATCTTTTGTCTCACTGGCATCTAGGTGGTGAACCATAACTTCTAGATCAAGGCCAGGCATGTTGACATAGGTCCATGCAATTTTTTTCTTTCTTTCTTTTAGGAATTCTACTAGAAGTTATTGTTCTTCTATCAGAATTGATTCTACATAGAATGTTATATGGCATTTCTTCTATTCCCAGGTTGACTAGATTGCACTTCTTTGCTAAGACCACTGAGGGGAAGATTGAGTCCCTCATCCTCTAGCACCTCAAAGAGGTTTTCACCATTGGATGTGTCCTTTATTTTTACTATTTTCAGGTCAAAGAGTGTCAAAGTGTGGTTTTCACTCAAAGACCTAGAGATTATTCTCATATTTTCACTTTTGCAACTGAAGGATTTAATCATTTCCTCGTAATAGGAATGTGTTTCTAGCACGATGTCAAACCTAGCTTTGTGATCTCCATATGGTATAGTATCCCACAATCCCATGAATTTTGAGAGCACCTCATCATGTTTGAATGTGTCCAAAATTGGCGGTCCTTGTTGGTCGTAATCGATGAGTCAGGGATAAACTAAGTTTATTTCATGGGTTTGATTGTTTGACTCAAAAGATAGGGTACTAATCGTGAGAAGGAAGGAATCCTCGAATAGCATAGGTAAGTCAGTTATGGGATCTTCATCACTACATACATCGGTTATGTCAAAGGTAAACTTATCTATGACTTGACCTATGGATACTAGTAGCTAAAGGGCATATGCTAATAACTTAGGGGGAGTTTTGACCATTTTAACTAGGGATGCTTTTCCAAGATACCTTCGGGGGGATACATTCGAGGCCAAGATTTCTTATACGCTTCTTAGTGTCAATGGGCTCTAGCAGGCCATTGTTATTCTACCCAAGTTTCTTGTTCTTGTTGTAACCAATGCTAAGCATCATTTGTAGTCCTTTGTTGCTTTCATCCATGGGAAGATTAGGCACAAGCCTTTCATCTTGGTATAGGAGACTTGAAATATACTTCTCATCTACCACTTCCCGACTTAGATCTCCCCAACATCTGAATCTAGAGGGGTCTGCTTTGAAGGTTTGGGATGATGTTTCAGCTAGCGGGGGTTGCCTGTGAGACCTAGGAGATTGAGATAACTCTCTTATTACAAATGCACTTTTCTTCATTTTTTAATCCCCAAAACCATTGTCTTGGATAATGACTTTGATTTCAAATATGTCTAGAATGGTGGGTGTCTTTGTCTTAGAAGTGGAGGATAAAGTAGTTGGGTCTACATATGGAGTTGTAGGTCCTTCATCGTTCTTTGGGACTTGAGAGAGTTTACAGTACTTTTCTTCTAGGTTCTTGTAGTAATAAAAGGGCTTGGGATCACCATGGACCGTGAACTCTTGATTTTGATATGGGAATTTTATGCATAGATGGAAGGTGGAAGCAACAACTTGCATCCCATGGATCTAGGGACACCCTAGGAGGATGTTATAAGGAAATTCAAGGTGAAGGAACTAGCATGTGGTTTCCATGATGGCTAGCCCTACTTGAATAGGGAGTTGAACAGTGCCTTGGGACACTCTTTCCAGGTCATCATATGCTCTGATTATGATACCCTTACCTTTTTCAATGGCAACCTCTGAGAACCCCATATTTTTTATTAGCTTGAGTGAATAGATATTTAGAACTACACCCCCACCACCAATACCCTTTTAAATTTATCTTTATGGATGAGGACTTCAAGATGGAGTGCATGATTATGAGATGGTTGGGTGGGGAAGTCCTGATCAGAAAAAATTACGAGATTTGGAGTTGTGTTGTGACTGACATCTTTAGCAACTCCATGATGGAGATTTGAGCAGGGATTCTTTTCAAATGGTCCAAGACATTGTAGCTATTGGGAATGGATTTTGGATTTGAGGTGGATACCCTAGGTGGTTGTGATGATCTAGAAATGGTAACTTTGTCACTAGGTGTAGTGACTCCACAATTAACTTTGGCTTCTTTAACGTTAATAACAGTGACCATTTTATCTAAGGATACAACAACATGATTGTACACATGGTTTACATTGCCATAATTTGTCTTTCCATGGTTATTCCCTTTGTTATGATTTGGCATCAAATTCATGTATATCTTTAGGCCTTGATTTTTGGCTGGTTGCTCAACATTTATGACCTTGTCATCGATAAGGTCTTGGATCAGATTTTTCAGCCTCATGCAACTAGCCATTGTGTGCCCCTTGATTTTATGAAAATCACAAAGGTGATTTTCATTGTACCATGGTGGTTTCACTTCAGGTTCTTGATAATTCTCATAGATGAGGATTTTAATGAGATTCTCGTTTACCAATTTCTTCATGACAGATTCAATTGATTCCCCCAGAGCAGTGTATTTTCATTTTTTAGGATATTGTTTGTTCCATGGGGGTGGTCCCCCTTGATTATTTAGATTATTGACTTGATTATTGGGTGGTTGTTGTGATACTACATTGGCTTGTGTGTTTTTTCAATTGTTTCCTTGTGGTTGTTGGTATGATTGTGTGTTTTGTTTTGGATCGCTGATTATGACCTTGGCATCAACCACACCATCATTAGTGACATTTTTTTGTTCACCCATGTGTGAGGTTTCTCATTGTAGTTGGTGGATGGGTGATAGTCTTGATATTCTTGAAATGTGGGTGTCCCCCATTGTGCAATAAGGGATTTTTTGATGTTGAGTGCCTTAGGGATCAAATGGTAATATGTAGTGATACATTACATCTTTAGATGGAAGGACAAAGTTTTCCCGAGATTGGAAATGATGGTGTAGATTTTTTTTTCTTCTGGCATGGTCCATTTGCTCCTATTGGTCTTGGATCATCATCATTGGAAGAAGGAAGTGAATGTTTCCCCCTTAGCTTGTTTAACAGAAGATAGTTCCTCTAGACTCACATCCATACCTATATTGAATGCATATTTTTGTATGAATGTGTCTGTAATCTCTTAGAAATTTTTTATTCTAGGAGGATGGTGAGAGTACCATTCCATGGTGAGGCTATCCAAACTTCTAGGGAATAGCCATATTAGATATGTATTGTTGTATGCCACCTCCATGCATTGTACCTAGAATTCCTTGATGTGATCTTCAGGGTTTCCTATCCCATGATATTTGTTGAACTTAGGGATTTGAAACCCCTTTGGGAATGGTACCATTGCTAGGCTCCTATCGAATAGACAGGGGAAAAAATTGCTTGGTGTTTTCATTATTTTCCTAGATTAGAGGTCTAACACTTGCTGTGTAAGTAATTTGATTTGAGTCATTATATTATTTTGAAGATTGGGAGGTGGAGTAAACATGTTTTGTGATGGTTGGATCATTCAAACTGTGATGGATGGGGTGTTTTGCATGCTTGTGGAAGTTTGTTGTAATTTTTTCTATGTGATCAAGGCTTGTTTATATGCCTGCAATTGCTATTGTGTCAATAATTCTTATTGTTGGTCTTATTGTTGTTGTGCCAACAATGCTTGTTGTTGGTTTTGTTACTGCCATGCTAACAATGCTTGTTGTTGTGCTAGTAATTGGGTTGCTTGTTGTTGCGCTTGGTATTGCTGCAAGGCTTGTTGATATGCTTGTTGTTGAGCAACTTGATACTATGCTTGCACTTGTGCTTGTGCTTGTTGAGCTTGATATTGGGCTTGTGCCTGAGCTTGAGCTTGTTGGGAAGCTTGTGCAGCTTGTGTGGCTTGTATAGCTTGAGTTGCTTGAGTTGCTTGAGCTACTTGTGTAGCTTGGGCAGCTTGGGTAGATGCTATTATTATAACAAAGCTTGAGCTTGGGTAGCTTGTTGTGCTTCTTGTGTGGCTTATTGTGCCTACACTTGTTGAGTAGCTTATAGTGCAACTTGTGTGGTTTTTTGTGCTTGTTGCGCTTGAAAGTACTAAAGTTCCTTTTAATAGGCCTGTTGTGCTACTTGCAAGGTGATGATATATGGGTTTTCCATGTTTGGTATTCGTGGTGGTGGTAGTGGCAGATTCAAAATGGTGTTAGTTGTGATGATGAGAGGTGTTGTTGGATTTATGATTTAATTTTGCATGGTAGATGGTGCGATTGATATGAAAGGTCCTCGAGAGACCGCATTTATGGATGGTGTAGTGATTTCTTGTGTGGTTTGGATTGTTGCTACATATTGTTGTGATATCGATGGCATGATCCGGGGATTTAGTATGACGGTTTGATTTACAATTGGGGGGTTGTTTTGAATTTTCTAATTGAGGATTGGTAAAGGGGGTTTCCCTAAACCAAGGATTGGTGTGGATGTTAATGGTAAAGGTGGAAGTGGTGGAAAAATGGGTGGTCTATTTCCTTTAGAAAATAATGATGATAACATATCAAAGATGCCCTTTGGTCCAAATATGCCACCTTCTCCTTGTGAAGTCATGGGGAGAGAGGTTTGTGTTATAAGAGGATATGCCAGTGTTGTGTTGAAAGAGGATGGCTCATTGGGGTCCTGAAAGATGAGCATAACGTATGGGTGTTTCAAATTTTGAGGAACAAACTAACCCAATATAGTGTTTCAATCCAAGTATTGATTGTTTACAAGGGGATGTGTTTGAAGAACATGAAGCAATGAGCTTCCTTTTTTGACAATTGGTTGAGTTGGAGCAAGAGATGATGTGGGTTGTGGGATGGGTTGAATGATGCTTTAGAATGAGAGTGTGAATGAGACAAGGGGCATAGTCCCAAGAGGTATTTCCACAATGGTGCTTACATCATAGTTGGAAGGGATTTTAGCCCCTTCTTTTTCTAGTTCTATCATGTATTGTGAATGATTGAGCCTCATCATGGCATTGACAATTTTGTGCATCTCAGGATTTTGGACCATTTCTATGATTTCATCTTGACTCATCCCTAGGACATTCTTAGTGATGTCCTCTCCTAGAAACCTTCCTCTTGATGATCTTGTGGAAGTGGAGGAAGATTGGGTATGGGATTTCTAGATCCATTGGGATTGATTTTGGGAGCGGTTTGACTCAACTCACTTCAAGTAGATGTTTCCTTGTTTGTTTCCATGTTCTTGTGTTGAGATCTAGTTTGGACCATAAAATGAGGATCATTTTTTTAGGAATGTGGGAGGTGAATCTATAACTCCTTGGATTGATCTAAACTTTAGGTACAAAAAAAGAAAGTCTAAGATATTAAGGATCAAAAGATGGTGATGATACACTGAAAGATGGATGATTGTGAATGATTGAACTCTTGAGAGACCTTGAAGGAGATACCAGTCTTTAGGACTTTTTGGATTGGTGTTGGATTTGATTTTAGATTTTTATTTTGATTGGATTTAGTTTGGATAATGAAATCATAAACTCCAAGAGGTTGGATGTTGTTCTAGAGTAAACTTGTCCACAAGATGATAATTTAACTGTGTAAAGAAGGATTCATCTACACACACCTAGTCAAACAAGAAATTTTTTATTTGATTTCAAAGGATTTGCCTGAAGTCTAGCATGAAGAATTTTTTCAAGATTTCCAAGAGTTGTTTGTGAGGTGGATTTTGATTTTGATTTTGAGGATGGATGAAGGTGTTTATTTTGATCCTAAGTGAACCTAGAAATACTTTTATTTACAAGACCTAGGTGTTGAAGAACATGCTATACTTCCTATGTGAGATACTCAAACCTTTGAAAAAGTCTTGGATTTTGAAAATAGTAAAATGAATACAAATTGGTATTTTTATTTGATGCATGTTTGTAAAAGTTGAAGACCAATGTCTCTTGAAATTCGCAAAGCATTGGAAAATGTTTCTCGAGAGATTTTTGACTAAGACCTTTGGATTTTTGTTTTCAGATTTTGATCTTTTAGGAAATCATTTGGAATAACAAATGTATGGGTTTCAATTATTCTTACCTTTTCTTAATGATTTCTTTTTACCACAAATAATTTATTGCCTTAGCTTTTCAAAAAAAATGTCTAATGTCCCAATTTCTTCTCATTCCACAATGTCCATTATGTGGAAACCAAGGAAATCAAGGCAATAGTTCCCTAATGTTGACTTTAATGGGAGAAAATTGACATATAAATCCAAATACTTAGAAGAATATAAGGATTGAATCCCTAGGGCAAGCAATAGCCCTTGGATTTCTTCAAAGGTATTTGCTTCCTCTAAAGGGTTTGAAATTTGATGATCATGGTTGAATGTTTGTTTTCCAAGTTTTTAGATCCAAGAAAAGTGGTTTTATTCCAAAATGATGTACAACCCTAGGATAGAAAGAGACAATATTTCTTGAATCCCCACTTGGATAAAACCAACAACACTTTTTCAGAGTGGATGACTAGAAGCTTGACCACACTGGCTCCCCTCCATGACACCCACTTCTCGATTCAGCCAAGCTTCAGTTCTCATGAATCTCCTATGACAAACTTCTCATTTCTAAAAAGAACAACAAAAATGTGGGGCGACTTCATAAGTATGACCTCTTGCACCAAAAAATAGAAAGGATTTTGGCTTCTACACAAATTGGTTTATTCAGGGTGATTGGGGACATGGCACCTTGCGAGCATCCAACAAGCCACTAAAGGATTTAATAGATCCTACTAGGGGCACTTATACTTTTTAACGTAGTACCCTATTTTGAAATACAATGTATGGCTAAGGCCTACATACCATGAGGACTTGATAGTTTAGTCTTATCAATTTGTATACCAACTCAAGTGAAAAACCGGTTGGAGCCACCTTCGAGTTCTCTTTCTGGATGTATCTCTTAGGCAAGCCCCTCTAAAGGTAAAAAATAGTGAGAAAGCACATCTGTAGTGTTGTTACTCTCAAATTTCACAAATTTGAGATGCCCATTTCAGAATTTTTCATCTACACTTTTAGAAGTGCACTTGATGAACTTCCTTGAATGACCTAATTTGGAGGGTCATAATTTGAAGCCCATTGATTTCCAAGAAAAATCCCTTCGCAAAAAAACTCATGTGTCCTATGTGAACGTGCATGTAAATTTCCAACTTCCCATGATGAGTTTTGTCAGGGTTTTGAAAAGCGAAGCTGGAGGGTTTTGTCACTATTCAACTATTTGCAAACGTTTAGTTTTGCAAAGTAGCCTCCTATTTGAGCTTGGATTTTGTAACCAGTTGAGTGTCAAGTCAAAATGAATGTTATTCTCCATTCTCCATACCAAAACCATTTCACTTGTCAGTTTTCAGAGCCTTACGAGATGATTTGCTATATTAAGTAGATCAAAATCAAATGCAATTTCTCTTGTTTTGCACCTACTTTTGCAAAAACCTTTCTAAGAGGTCAACTTTGAACTTCAGTATCTTTTGACAAGTGATGATCCAAGATAATTCCTTTTGTACACATGTTCACTACACCAAAATTATCTATTGTGTCCAGTGGCAGCTCGCTAGGAGTTGATTTGGTATTTTTGTAACGAGGTGATCTCTTCAATTTCAATTGGTTCAGAACAGTTGTTTGTTGTAGAAAATTCAATTGAGAAATTTTGAGGTTTAATATCTTTCACCTCGTGACTCCTTTTGTTGATCTATATTTTTCATTGTATTATTTGGACCAATGGCTACATGCCTGCAAGTTTTTAGGTTTTCACAAGATTGTTTGACTAGTTTCTCAAGCTAATTCCAGAGCCAATCTAGCCAGTTTCTACCATTTTGCAAAGGTGCCTAAAAGTGAGTTTTGATGAAAACCCATTTCATGTTTTCAATTTATAATGCATTATGAAGTTGCATCAAGTCAGTTTGAGGGGTAAAGTTGTTTCAAAATGAAAAAAATAATCCAGACCCACATGAGGCCCGACATACTTTGCATGGTCATGAGCATGTAATTGTTATAGTGTGGAAAACACTTCAAATAAACTTCTTTGAGATGGTCAGTATATGGAATGGTGTCCAAATACCATTTCCTCCATGAATTCAAATGCAGAGCAAGATCCATCTTCCATTTAGATACATGGATCAATAATTGAGCATAACTCAAGCCTGTGAATGGTAACTAAGTCCATTAGAGAGGTGATGCTTTCGTTCTAGAGTCACAATGGAACAATGTTGCAACACCATTTAACCTATTTGAATTGTTTAAGAGGTTATATGATAAAGGTGGAATGGCTTCAATGGGTACCCACATTGCTCAAACTTGGGAATGGAAGCATTGGGAAATGGGAAAGCGCCTGTGATACCGTTGCATTCAAAAGTTTCAAGGACACATTGTGGTGTGGACAAAAAATTAATAAGAGACATGCAAACTAATAAATAGAGAACAACATTGGAGCATAATACAGAAATCCATCAAAGCATAGGATAGGCATGGGTCTATTGGACATAATTCCTTTGTAAGATGGGATCCCATAAAGTGAAACCAACGCTGAAACTGTAGAAAATGCATATTTAAAATGCTTAAAGTAGGGCACCATTAGCAAGTAAATGGATCTATTGAAAATGAGCCTTTGAAAATTTCAATGTAGCGAATAGAGGAGATAGGCATCTAGCGGGGAAAAATGAGAGGCGACACATTTAGACAATGCATTAGTTGAAAGGTCTGCATAAAACTCCCAAGCAAATGCATATGGTGCGATTTAAGCCTATGCATAAGGGCATAAATCAAATGTTCTTTGCTGCAATCCTTCACAGCTCGAACGCAGGAGTGAAACAAGATGAGCATCCATCAAAGCACAAAGGAAACACCACTCTTGTAGGGTACGGGAAAAATGTATTTGTTGAAAAGGCTTTAGTGATGCAGGGCGGGGGTATGGATATTTCTCAAAGGCGCTAGTCAAGGTGAGAGGGAAATGTGATAGATGCATGAAGAATGCATGGAGAAGGCTCAAACCAGACTTAGATAGGGCACAAGCATCCCTCAAAACACAAAGGGATAACATTGGGAGAGCCCATGGCCTGCAATGTGGGATGTTTCCTTTAAAATGTGACCTTAATGAAATGCCTTCGCTGAAGAGTATGCACCATTGAGAGGCCTCAGATTTGAGGAATTAAAACAAAAGAAGCTTATGCGCAATAGGAAGAGGCTCGAATGAGTTGTAGAGAAGAATGTGAACTGTGAAAGAGATTAGGGCACGAACAAGGCAGGAACAAAATACACAGAGGAGAATAGAGGTCAAATGCAACATAATCTGAGCCCTTCCCTGCCAACTTGTGGGGTGATGGTGCTCACTCTTTATTGATCATGATATCGTGGGTGAGCGCCATGTGGCTGGTAGGCCCCAGAAAGCTTAAAAGAATGAGTAAATTAAAAAAAATTCATGGTGAATATTTCAACCATTTTAAATAGTAAAACATTTGAAAATTGAATATTGCCAGTGATGAAATTTTTAAATGGTGGGTCCAATCGGTGAAAAGCATAGTTACCTGATAGAAATTTAGATAAGAGCCTTCATTAAAAATATATGAAGAAAATAGTGTTTTAATGCTGGAGATAATAAAATATAAAGTGCCTTATAGTAGGTCTCAAATATGCATTAAAATATGGAAAAGGCATGAATAAATGTGCCCACATTTTAAATGTGGCAAGGAAAGAAATTTTTAATGAAAAGTGAATTTGATATTCACTTTGCTGGGCAAGTATTTTAAATGGTGCATAAAGGGGGAATGTTTTATAACATAGATGAATATTCATTGTGTGAATATTATTTTGTTGGCTGGAAGTAGAATATTTAATTTTGTCGGACTTTCACTTATGTAATGTGAAAAAATATCAAAAGCAAAGTGAAATATTTACTGAGGGTAAAGTGAATTGGAAAATATAATGTGCTGGGAAATAAAATTGAAGGTGTAGCTCAGCAAGGGAAAACAAAGGAATTTTCACGGGCATAGGAAATATCTTTCACATAGCTAAGTGAATTATGAAATTCATTACATGGCAGATTATCTGTTTGAGAACAAAGGTAGATTTGGAGGCAAAGTTTGTTGCAAAGAGAGGAGAAATGCTTTCCTACTGTGGATCAATGGTGAAGAGGATTCTAGATGGCATCTCTGGATCAGCTTATGAGCTTCATCTGGATACTTCTATTCTTCTATTTTCTTCTCTTCTCTTCTCATTATTGAGGGTTCTGGGATTTTGTATGGGGTTGGGTAGATAGAAAATGCTAAGTCTGAGTCATTTCTTGAGTTTGTAAGCTATAATTTCTGATTTCATGAGCAAAAACAACCAGTTTGTGCAAACAAATCATGAAAGTGTGCGCACATTCACAAATATCTTCAAATTGTCTCCATACTTGTACAATTTAATCATATGAATTCAATAATACAAAGTATCTTTGAGTTTGTCATCTAAAATTTCATGAGGTTGTGTTATTTCTTTATGGGTCTATTTCAAAGAAATGGTTAAATACTTTGAGCAGATAATAGTGATTTTAGGTGTGCAGGTTGAATTTGGTAAGGAGAGTTTGATTGATAATAGGAGTGGGATTTTTGGTGTAAGGCACTAACAATTGATGCAAGGCATTAAAAATTTAAATCCACTGGTTGAATTCCATTAGCTGATGAATTCTTTTTATGTGTTTGACTCCATGGCCCAAAATTAGGCATTGATTTATCTTATAGCTTAGTGCATCCCAGAAATATTTAATAAATTAAAAATAATTTTAAATCCCTTTGTGTTGTAGTTATCTCAGGCTCCAAATAGTTGATATTACTGATGAACAATCAATTCTATTTGATATTATCCTATTTTGTTGAGCTATTAAATGAGATTATCTTTTTTTGTTAATGTTGTTTATGATAATGGTGCAGAGGTTGTAAACACATTAAGGGATCACCCTCCCGGGTCTTGTAGAGCCCAAAGTGTAGGAGGTCTTTAAAATCCTCATCAGTTGGTCTAGGTCCTTCGAGCTACCCTTGATTGGAATTGGCAATTCCAATGGTAGATTAGAAGACCGGCTTGGTTACATTAAAAACAACCAACAAAATGGCGACTCTACTGGGGAGAATTTGAGAAAATTCTAATTGAAGAATCTAGAAACAGATTCATATCATTTGCATAGAGTCATATTATTGTTTTCCATTTTGAATTTAGTTGAAATATTGAAGAATTTCAAGTTTGGAGAAAGATTTGTTGTAGGGAACCTAAATATTTTAAGATCTATGGTGCTCTGTTGGTGGAAGGAACTCAAAAGAAAATTATCTATGAAAGAACTTCATGCTATTTGAAGTTCAGTCCTCTAAGAAGAGAGGTGGTGACTCTATTAAAAAAACCTAATGAAGAGGTGATTATAGTTCCAGATGTACAATATTTCCAAAAAATTTGCAGTAGCTACATGCTACGCCCTTAATATTAGTGTACATTGGGTTATGAATAGTCCGCTTGTGGCTATCTTAACTCTATTAAGTTATATTATCATTAGTATATTTTTATTCAGTTGTTTTGGTTGGCCTAAGACTTATATAGGCATGTCTAAGTCTGCCTAGGTGATATCCTAGCCATAAATAGGTATATATAGGAGGTTGTGAAGTGAGTTCTCATTAGAGATATTTGGAGCTTTCCCCCCTCAAAGTGGCTTCTTATTCTTAGTTATTATCAAGTATTTGAAACATATTTCATATCATATTCTTCTATTGTTCTAGTTATTTCATAACAAGTGGTATTAGAGCATGATCTTGGCATCGTAGAGGCAAGGTTTTTCTCAATTTTGGAGGTGATTTTGGGAAGAGAATATCTTTTAGATTTTGGAAAAAAAATTCTAATTTTTAAAGGGTTTTTGAAGAACATATTAAAGAAGCTATAGTCCATATTCTAGAAGAATTTGAGTAGAATTAAGTGAATTATTGTAGAATTAGGGTTTCTACACTTTTTTTTTGGAATATGCATATCTCGCACATCTTGTTGAATTGGAGTATGATTTTTATTGGGTTTTTTAAGAAATACTAAAGGAGATTAAAATAAAAAATTTAGAGAATTTAAGTTTCATTTGTGTGAGTTATTTGAAAATTAGTGGTTCCCATCATGATGGGGCCTGCAACAAGGGGCAAAAATAATGTTGTCACTCTGGGGAAGAATCCTGATAAGGATGGGGTAACAATAGAGGATATTAATCCTAATGAGGAAATCAATAAGGTCAAGGAAGAAATTTCCTCAATTAAGATGGATTTTTGGCTCAGCTATGTTCATTAGAAGTCTCTCAATCTAATGCTCCTACTAATCCAGATTTGCAAGCTATAATTGATCATCACTCAGTTGTTCTTGGAGATATGCCTAAAGGAATTCCTCCTAAGAGGGATCATGATCATGCCATACAGTCAATCCCAGGGAGCCAACCACTGAACATCAAGCCTTGCAGGTATCCACACATACAAAAGATTGAGATAGAAAAAATTATTGAGGAGATGCTAGAGGCAGGAATTATCAAGCATAGCTAAAGTGCTTACTCCTCACCTGTGGTGATGGTACGTAAGAAGGATGATACTTGGAACATGTGTCCAAATTATAGAGTGCTCAAAATTTACACCATTAAAGATAAGTTTCTTATTCCAGTCATTGATGATTTGCTAGATGAATTGAATGGAGCTATGTATTTTACCAAGTTAGGTCTTAGATCTGGTTATCGCCAAATTCGGATTAAGGAGGAAGATATTTGTAAGAAAAAATTTCAGACTCATGAGGGTCATTATGAATTTTTGGTGATGTCATTTGGTCTTACCAATGCACCATCTACATTCCAAAGTTTGATGAATTCCATTTTTAAGAAGTTCTTGAGAAATTTTGTGTTAGTATTCTTTGATGATATATTGATTTATAGCAAGACTTGGGAAGAACATTTACAACATGTGGATCAAGCATTACAAATACTTGAAGATCATAAACTCTATGCTAAGCCATCCAAGTGTGATTTTGGTCTTACAGAGGTGGAGCATTTGGGACACATAGTTTTACATGAAGGAGTAAAGGTGGACCCTAACAAAATTAAGGCTATCATGGAATGGCCTATTCCAAAACCCATTAAGAAACTGAGGGGTTTCTTGGGATTGACAGGGTACTATAGAAGATTTGTGAAGAATTATGGTTGTATAGCAACACCTCTCACCACTCTATTGAAGAAGGATTCTTTTCATTGGAACGAGTCTGCCAATACAACATTTGAGAGATTGAAGGAGGCTATGTGTACAACTCCAGTGCTTGCAACTCCTGACTTCACCAAGGAATTCATTGTGGAATATGATGCTTTTGGAAATGGGATAGGAGCAGTGCTCATGCAAGAAGTTTGACCAATTGCTTTCGAGATTCGTCAATTAAAGGGTAAGAATCAACTAAAACCTATTTATGAGAAGGAAATGATATCAATCGTCCATGTAGTTAAATAATGGAGGCCTTATCTATTGGGTAGAAACTTCAAGGTTAAGACAGAGCATGATAGCCTAAAATATTTTTTGGAACAAAGACTATCTTTTGAAGAGCAACAAAAATGGGTCACTAAGATGTTAGGATATGACTTTGAGATTATATATAAGAAAGGGAAAGAAAATATTGTAGCAGATGCACTTTCAATGAAGGATGATAAAGATGAAGCCTTATTGTGTGCACTTTCAATAATACAAGCAAATTGGGTGGAGGAAGCCAAAGCAGAGTGGCAAAATGATGTTGCGACAAGTAATCTCATTGAACAATTAAAAAGTGATTCTAGTAGTTCAGATAAGTTTTGTTGGAAGGGAGATACTCTTTGGTATAAAGAGCATGTGTATCTCTACAAGAACTCCACTCTTAAACACAAGATTCTCATAGAGTTGCATGAGTCTCTAGTGGGTGGTCATTCAGGATTTTTGAAGACATATCATCGAGTCAAGCAAGATTTTTTTTGGGAAGGGCTAAAAGGTGATGTTGAAAAATTTGTGGTTGAATGTTTGGCTTGTCAAAGGAATAAAGGGGGCACAATTAAGACACTAGGTCTCTTGCAACCCTCATCTATTCCTAGCCAGTGTTGGGAAGAGGTATCCATGGACTTCATCGCAGGGCTTCCCAAATGTAAAGGTCATAATGTCATCATGGTGGTAGTTGATCACCTCACTAAATATGCACATTTCATTGCATTATCACATCCTTTTACAACAAATGTAGTGGCAATTTTTTTTTTTCGAGAATATCCAAAAGCTACATGGTACACCTAAGGTTATTGTTAGTGATCGTGATCCTATCTTCACTAGTCAATTTTGGAAATATTTATTCTCATGTTTGGGTACTCAATTGGCTCATAGCTCCTCATACCACCCTTAATTAGATGGGAAAACTAAGGTTGTTAATAAGTGTTTGGAAGAATATCTACGTTGTTTCACTTCAGAGAAATAGTCTCAATGGGTACACTGGCTACCACTTGCAGAATGGTGGTATAACACTTCTTTTCATAGCTCATCCAAAATGTCTCCATTTTTGGCACTTTATGCATATCATCCTCCTTCCATCACTTCTTCAATAAAGGTGTCACCAAGAGTTTAGGCAGTAGAATACCACTTGCTTCATCAACAACAAGTACTTTTAGGACTTAAGGAAAATTTAGCCATGGCACAAAATAGAATGAAACAACAGGTAGACCAACATTGTAGTGAAAGAAATTTTGAAGTTGGGGATTGGGTCTTCTTGAGATTGCAGCCTTATAAGAAAATAAAACTAAAGCAACAAAAAAGGAATAATAAGTTGTCTCCAAGGTATTATGGTCCATACCAAATCATGCAAAAGATCGGTAGTGTTGCCTACAAGCTAGAGTTGCCACCAACAACAAAGATATATACAATTTTTCATGTTTCCTATTTGAAGAAGGTCATTGGGCATAATATTCCCACTCAAAAAACACTACCAAAGCTCGATGAAGAAGGAAGAATCATTTTTGAACCAAAGTGCATTCGTCAAACATGTACAAAGAAGCTGAGGAATAGAACTCTCACTGAGTATCTCATCCAATGGAAGAATTTACTAGTTGAAGATGCCACATGGGAGGACAAGGAGTTCATTCAAAAGAATCCAAACTTGATTAGCATTGAGGATAATGCTTCTTTGAAGAAGGGGGGCATGCTACGCCCTTAATATTAGTGTACATTGGGTTATGAATAGTCGGCTTGTGGCTATCTTAACTCTCTATTAATTCATTATCATTAGTATACTGTTATTTAGTTGTTTAGGTTGGCCTAAGACTTATATAGGTGTGTCTAAGTCGACCTAGGTGATATCCTAGGCATAAATAGGTATATATAGGAGGTTGTGAGTCTTATTTCATCATCAAGTTGTGAAGTGTGTTCTCATTAGAGATATTTGGAGGTTTTCCCCCTCGAAGTGGCTTGTTATTCTTAGTTATTATCAAGTATTTGCAGCATATTTCATATCATATTCTTCTATTGTGCTACTTATTTCATAACACTACAACATTTCTAGGTATTCTTCACATGTTTGAATTCCTTAGGAAAGAAATTTGGTTCCCTTATTTAGTGAATTTAAGCACTACAATCAAGGGAGGTTGAATATTGTAATTGAATAGTTGTAGAGGGAATAGTTTTCATTTGCTAAATGTATGGTTGTTTTAATTTTCCTTCTACAAGTTGTAATATCATGCTTAGAACACAACCTTGTCCATAAAGGAAGGTGTTCAAATATGAAAGATACAACCCTTTAGATTTTAGTAAAATCCAAGGTTACCCACATTCTGTCCCAAGAGGAATTAATGAACATTTGCATAAGTTTAGAGATGATTTTGAAGAATCAACATCAAAACATATACAATGTTTCATTGATTTGATGGAAGATTGTCAAATTGAAGAAGAAGATGTTATCATGAATTTTTTTGTAAGAACTTTAGAAGCTATGGTTGAAGGTTGGTTTACTTGGTTACCAATGCATTCCATAGATTCATGGCATGAGCTCAGAACATGTTTCCTTGATACTTTTAAAGAGGAGTCAGTAATGAATGATGAATGCTTGTCTGAAGATAGAACTCTGCATACTCAAAAATAATTTGAAGAGGAAATTGCAAACAAGATTTAGTCTGAATCATATATTGGTGCACTATGTGATATAGAAAGATTGGAGGATGAATCTATCTATGATTTTCATGATAGATTTATGAATTTTCTGCTTGCTATCCTAGAATTAGAAAGACCTGATCAATCATTTTGCATTGATTTGTTCTATGAGAATTATAAGCCAGGTCTAAGTACCATGCTAGTTCACTTGAGGCCCCCTAGCCTTAAATTATTATAGCCTTAAATGCTTATATCAATGGATTTCAATAATTGAGGAAATAGTAGATAAATGTGGAAGTTATTTCTTAACTCAATTATGTGATATTACTTTTTCAAGATTTAGTCTAGTAGATGAAGATGGCATAGTAGAAGACAAGAATGATAGTGCATCATGCGGTGATAAGGGTGTTGTTTCTAAACAACCTACAGAAGAAATATGTCCAGAAGAATATTGCAGCTATGATGGTCATGCAGAGATAAATGAAACATGTGAAATGTCTTCTATGTGCTTTGAAAGTACAGAAATAGAAAGCAGATTTTCTATAGCAAATGAAGGCTGCAATGATGCAGATGATACTAAGAGTATTTTCTCCTCTACAGACTTTGAATATATAGTTGAGGATCATGATGATTCTGATGTTTTAAGTCTTCTTGATGAGAACAATGGTGTTGTATATGGAAGGTTGCAATCAGCTGAAAAGTGTCCTTGTATAGGTGATCAAGATGATTTCAAATCTATTTGTAGCCCTAGTAATTTTGATTCCTTTCAAAAGCAGGAAGTGGAATTAATCCTCTTGAATGAAAAGTACCCTAATGAAGATGATGAAAATGTTTTTGAAGGCTCACAAGGACGAGAATATGATGGATATGAATTAAATATTTTTTTTAAAGAAGACGTGTAATAAGCAGTACAACAGTACACTTGGTTATGTCAATCTTCTAAGTGTATGTAGCATTGATGAGAGTTTTCATGATGAGATAAAGGAGCTTGCAGATTTGAAGAATGTTGTTGAGAGAATTGGTGTTATTGGAGCTATAAAATTCTGATGATTTTACATGTTCATATTCATAATTTTCCAAATAAGTCCTACCATGAGCATATTTTCCCCATATTTGGCCTTTTAGTCCCATAAAATCATCTAAGTCTGAATATTTCACATTACAATTCCTATCGGCATGAGGATATCAGGGTCTCCCCAACCCATTGTGTATTTTTGCTAGTATACATCTGTTGATGTCTATCAGTGAGACTTCTTTGGTGTCACAGCGATTAGGATTCATCTATAAGCACCTCTCGGCAAGACATACACATTGTTTCAGCGATAGAGGAAAATCATATCGGTGAGAGTGATATCACTGGGGTGAGGTCTCATTGAATGGGTCGGGTCTCACTGACTTGTGCACTGAGAGACTTATCAGCCAAGCTATGCTGCATCGATGTAATGTCACAACGAAGTTATATTGTCTCACCAACCATCGTAGGAGTGTACACTTAGGCCAAACAAGTAGTATTCAGCATGAGGTCTTGGTGAGATCTTATTGTCTCACCGACTAGCATGGAACAAACAAATACTTCGACAAGAGTCAAAGCTTCAAAATAGCGACTCACCGAATGGGGCATGTCTTGCTGATAGGCGATATGGATATGCATCAGCAAGAGTCATGTTATCGATGTGAGGTCTCGGCGAATTCATTGTGTCTTGCTGACCACCGATAAAGAAGTGCATTTTGGTAAGACTAATGGGCATCGATGTAATATCTTGGCGAACGTTTCATGTCTTTCCGACAATAGGATTCTATTAAAGGGTTATCGACAGAAGGTCTTGCAGTTTTGCTCACTCGTTTTGTCACGCCAACATTTTGTTGCATCGGTGTGAGAATGATATTGTCACGGCGATCAAATGTGGACTTAAAGATATTTCTCGGTGAGACATAAGGTATTTGTGGGACGTCTCCCTGACATCACAAGGTCACAGTGACACACATGAGACAAAAGGAACACATCTTGGTAAGACAAGGATTTTTCTATGGGACCTCTCCCCGACCATGAATTGTCTTAGCAACACATAAGATGGAAGGACAACCTTCAGTAGGACATAATATGATCTATGAAGCATCTCCCCGACATTGAAATGTCACAGCGAAGCACATGGGATGAATGGATATTTGTCGGTGAGACTCAAAGTGTCGACAGGATGACATGATTTCATTGCGATGCACAGGATGACGCTCAGTATAACATTGGACTTCGGTATGACTACATAATGTCTTGTTGAATGTCTCAGTGATTGTTAATTGAAGCTCAAGTACTATTGGCCGACATGTGATTACGAAGCGATGTGTCTCTTTAGATATAGATATATAAATATTCATTCTCAATTGTAAATCAGATATCAAATTTTAGATAGGAGATACAGTAGGTAGATTAGAGTTGGATACAGTAGAATGAAATTCTCAAAACAAAGACTATGATGTATGATTTCAAAATGGAGATTTCAATGAAAATCAGTTGATGTGGCGGTTCATTTCTGGTGTCAATTGTCTGTTGGATTTATTGAAAGTATTACTAAGTTGTCTCCAAGATTGATGCTTTCTGGTTGTTTAAATTGATATAACAAGTTTATATTTAGTTTATCAGTGCACATTTGTTGTATCTGTGTGTTTAATTGATTGGTTCTTTCAAGAAAAGATTAAATCCTTTTGGTTTATCACAATAATCAGGGAAATTCATCTGGATTATTAAAGAAGAGCTTAGTAGTCATAGTCTTGCATGTTTATACAAGTTATAAACAGAACATATGCCAAAAAAAATTAGTTTTTTCTAGAAATAAGTTGCCCATTTCTATTTCATTTGAATCCGTATACCCAATAAGGCACTAGTCTCTGCAATTTCACCATTTAGATCCATTCATCTTCTTTTCATCTGTTAATTGAGCATATTAGGATTTAGCTTTAAGTATTGTTATACGATTTATACCAAACTTGATTTCATTTGCTCACTCCCATCTGCCATTGTGGAGAAAACATTTCAGGAGAAATAAGCACATTAAGTTTGCTTCATTCATATAGGTACACCTGCCTAGGTCTAGCAGCACTTGAAGAGTAGAAAGCTTAAGTCATTTGGCTTTGTCTGTTACCCTAAAGTGTACCAAGAGATTGGCAACCTCTTGAGGCATTCTGCCTGCGTTTTTGAGAGCTAACAGGTGTATCAGCTACAAATAACAAAGTATGTAGGGATTATCAGTTAGAGCATTCATGTGTGAGAAGTTTCCATGAAAAAAAAAATGATGATTTTCACTTGGACATGTGGAATGCAGCTCTGCTGATTGTTGTAGTAGTGTGAACAAAGAGAAGGATATGCATGCAGGAGATTAATGGAATGAATCAGTACAAGCAGTTGATAATGATGAACAAGGAATCCATGCTTTTCTTGTTGTTTTACCTTCTTCTATTCCTTTTGCTACCTTTGAAGCCATTACTAAATGTTTGTATGAGGAAAGCATTTATATAGTTGTACATGAAAGTGAAAATGTAGAGATAAACATTGGTACAACTAATGAAAAATTTCATGATGAGTTTGCACATAAGGAACATGATTGTGTCTACCATATAGATGCATATGAGGACCTTTTTTCTAGATCTGAAATTCATATTTCCTCTCATGAGCAGTATGTTTCAAATTTTCATGTTGAAGCAGGAAGAGATGAGGTTGATTTCGATACACCTTACATTGATGAATGTGTCTTTAACACTCACTATGAAAACGAAAGTTCTGATTCACATGAACCTATACTTGAATTTTCCCTTTGTGGTAATATCTTGAATGTTGATGGTCTTGTCTATGAAAATGAGGTGGAGAACACTGTTTGGGATGCTGACATTTCTTTTGAATGCCATGATTTGAATGGAGATGAAGGTATTGTGGGTGTTGATAAACCTGATTTTCAGAATCTCAAGACACACGACAATGTGTTTGGGTTGTGTTGTTGGGATGAAGAGCTAGTACAGAGTGTGCTAATGCATAAGTGTATCTATTTTAATACACTTGAAGATGGTTTGCATGATGAAAAAGATCGTCTGTTCCGTTCTTGTGATGGTTTTACCATTGATGTGCAAACTAACGACCAAATTGAACCAGATAGTTCCAGCCATATAGCAGATTATGAGTGTTACTTTTGTCAGCTGGAATGAGTTTTCATAGAATGTGGCAATGTGCAAGATACCGAGGAAGGTTGTTTTCAGTTTGAGAATGATGTAAATGATGAATATGATAGCTTGTTGCCACATGAAAATCAACATTTGGAAAGTATGTCTAACTTTCAAATGCATAGTGATTATGAACGTGTTGATGATGTTGTATATGATGGCCTGTTGAGAGGTACCAACATGTTCAATCAGGAAAATGGTTGTGATCAGACTGTGCTTGCATATGTCTTGATCCCCATTTTCAAATGTTACCACTTATACTAAATCATAGAATGAAGAAAATGATAGTGATGTGGCCTATTTGATTTGGCTTCCATGTGACAAAGTTGAACAAGGAGCCAGTTTTCACTTGCATGAAAGCAGTCTGATACTTGTGTTTGCAAAGGTGCAGTCACCAATGTTGTTATGGTTTGATGGAGACAAGCATGAGTTGAGGGAGATTATCTCTTTTTAAAAAATTGTGTTTGGCAGAGGTAAGTGTTGACTCCCATTTTTCATTTGGTGGCTTGGGGTCACCAGATGAAGTTGAAAAACAAGAATGAATAAAGGAGCAGTTTGAAGGGCCCCTGATGGACTTAGTATTTGGTCTACTCCCTAGAGATCTAGAATCTTGATATGTCCATAGGGGGCATACATCCCCAGTCGAAGCCACTATTGGCACTCTCAAATTTCACAAATTTGAGATGCCCATTTCAGAATTTTGCCTTTGCACTTTCAAAAGTGCACCTAATGAACTTGCCTGAATGACCTACTTTGGAGGGTCATAATTTGAAGCCCATTTATTTCTAACAAAAATACCTTTGCAGACACACTCATGCATCCTATGTGAATTTCCATGTCAATTTCCAGCTTCCCACGATGAGTTTTGTCAAGGTTTCAAAAAGTGAAGCTGGAGGGTTTTGTCACTGTTCAGTTGTTTGCAAACGTTCAGTTTTGCAAAGTAGCCTCTCGTTTGAGCTTGGATTTTCTAACCAGTTGACTGTCAAGTCAAAACAAATGTTATTCTGCATTCTCCATACCAAGATGATTTTACATGTTATTTTTTAGAGCCTTACGAGATGATTTTCTATTTTTAGCAAATCAAAATCAAATGCAATTTCTCTTGTTTTGCACCTACTTTTGCAAAAACCTTTATGAGAGGTCAACTTTGACCTTCAGTATCTTTTGAAGAGTGATGATCCAAGCTAATATCTTTTGTACACATGTTAACTGCACCAAAATGATCTATTGTGTCCAGTGGCAGCTCGCTAGGAGTTGATTTGGTATTTTTACAATGAGGTGATCACTTCAGTTTCAATTGGTTTAGAATAGTTGTTTGTTGCAAAAAATTCAACTAAGCAAATTTTAGGTTTAATATCTCTCACCTCATGACTCCTTTTGTCGAGCCATATTTTGCATTGTATTCTTTGGACCAATGGCTACATGCTTGCAAGTTTTTGGGTTTTCACGAGATCATTTGACTAGTTTCCCGAGTTGATTTCAAAGCCAACTTGGCTAGTTTCTACCATTTTGCAAAGGTACCTGAAAGTGAGTTTTGATGAAAACCCATTTCATGTTTTCAATTTCTAATGCATTAGGAAGTTGCATCAAGTGAGTTTGAGGGGTAAAGTTGTTTCAAAACTAAAAAAAATTTAGCCAAACCCAGATGAGGCCCAACATACTTTGCATGGTCATGAGCTTGTAATTGTTGCAGTGTGGCAAACACTTCAAATAAAATTATTTGAGATGGTCAGTAAATGGAATGGTGTCCAAATATCATTGCCTCCATGAATTCAAATGCAGAACAAGATCCATCTTCCATTTAGATACATGGATCAATAATTGAGCATAACTTAAGCCTATGAATGGTAACTAAGTCCATCAGAGAGGTGATGCTTTGTTTGGAGTCACAATGGAACAATGTTGCAACACCATTTAACCTAGTTGAATTATTTAAGAGGTTATATGATAAAGGTGGAATGGCTTCAATGGCTACCCACATTGCTCAAACTTGGGAATGGAAGCATTGGGAAATGGGAAAGCGCCTATGATACCATTGCATTCAAAAGTTTCAGGGGTACATTGTGGTGTGGACAAAAATTTAATAAGAGACATGCAAACTAATAAATAGAGAACAACATTGGAGCAAAATACAAAAATCCATCAAAGCATAGGATAGGCATGGATCTATTGGACAAAATGCCATTGTAAGATGGGATCCCATAAAGTGAAACCACTGTTGAAACTATAGCAAATGTAGATTTAAAATGTTGAAAGTAGGGTGCCATCAGCAAGTAAATGGATCTATTGAAAAGGAGCCTTTGAAACTTTCAACGCAGCGAATAGAGGATATAGGCATCCAACGAAGCAAAATGAGAGGTGACACATATACACAATATATTAGTTGAAAAGTCCGCATAAAACTCCCAAGAAAATGCATATGGTGCAGTTTAAGCCTATGCATAATTGCATAAATCAAATGTTCTTCACTGCAATCCTTCACATCTCCAATGTAGGAGTGAAACAAGATGAGTATCCATCAAAGCACAAAGTAAACACCACTCCTGTAGGGTACAAGAAAAATGTATTTGTTGAAAAGGCTTTAGTGATGCAGGGCGGGGGTATGAACATTTCTCAAAGGTGCTAGTCAAGGTGAGAGGGCAGTGTGCTAGATGCATGAAGCACACATGGAGAAGGCTCAAACCAGACTTGGACATGACACAAGCATCCCTCAAAACACAAAGGAATGGCATTGGGAGAGCCCGTGGCTTGCAATGTGGGACGTTTCCTTTAAAATGCGACCTTAATGAAATGCCTTCACTGTAGAGTACACACCATGGAGAGGCCTCAAATTTGAGGCATTAAAAAAAAAGAAGCTCGTGTAGAATAGGAAGAGGCTCAAATGAGTTGCAGAGAAGAATGCGAAGTGTGAAAGAGATTACAGCATGAACAAGCCAGGAAAAAAATACACGGAGGATAATAAAGGTCAAATGTAGCATAATCTGAGCCCTTCCTCACCAACTCATGGGTTGAAGGTGCTCATTCTTTATTGATTGTGATATCGTAGGCGAGCACCACATGGCTGGAGGGCCCTAGAAAGCTTGAAGGCATGAGTAAATTGAATATTTTTGATTGTGAATATTTCAATAATTTTAAATAGAAAAACATTTGAAAATTGGATCAATGGTGAAGAGGATTCAAGATGGCATCTTCGGATCAGCTTTAGAGCTTCTTCTGGATACTTCTATTCTTCTATTTTCTTCTCTTCTCTTCTCATTATTGAGAGCTCTGTTATTTTGTATGGGGCTGGGTAGATAGAAAATGCTAAGTCTGAATCATTTCTTGTGTCTATAAACTATAATTTCTGATTTCATGAGCAAATACAACTAGTTTATGCAAATAAATCATGAAAGTGTGTGCAAATTCATGAATAACTTCAAATTGTCTCCATACTTGTATAGTTTAATCATATGAATTCAATAATACAAAGTATGTTTGAGTTTGTCATCTCAAATTTAATGAGATTGTGTTTTTTTTTATGGGTCTATATCAAAGAAATGGTTAAATACTTTGAGTAGATAACAGTGATTTCAGGTGTGCAGGTTGAATTTGGTAAGGAGAGTTTGATTGATAATAGGAGTGGGATTATTGGTGTAAGGCACTAATAGTTGATGCAAGGCATTAACAATCCAAATCCACTTGTTGAATGTCATTTGCTAATGAATTTTTTTATTTTGTTTGACTTGATGGCCAAGAATTAGGCACTGATTTATCTTACAACTTAATGCATCTTAGAAACTTTTTATAAATTCAAAATCATTTTAAATCCCTCTATGTTGTAGTTATCTCATGCTCCAAATAGTTGATATTACTGATGAATATCCAATTCTATTTGGTATTATCCTATTATATTGAGCTATTAAATGAGATTATATGTTTTTGTTAATGTTGTTTATGATAATGGTGCAAAGGTTGTAAACACATTAAGGGATCACCCTCTCGGGTCTTGCAGAGCCCAAAGTGTAGGAGGTCTTTAAAATCCTCGTTAGTTGTTCTAGGTCCTTCGAGCTACCCTTGATTGGAATTGGAAATTCCATAGGTAGATTAGAGACCAACCTGGTTATAGTAAAAACAACCAACACATAGTTCGATCAATCTTTTTTTACGTGAACAAAGACAAAACACAGGCGATATACTCAACTCACACTAGGAAGCTTTGTTCAATTTTAAGAGCCCAAATTGAAGTGTGGAGGAAATCTTCTATACAACTTAGTATCACCAAAATACTTTTGATTCTCAAGATCACTTTGAAGTGTTAGAGAAGTGCATACACCTTTTAAATGACATTACTTTGTAAAAAAGATTACAAAACACAAAATACACATGTTCATTTTCACTTCAAAAGCAATAATATATTATTTTTATACCACCAAGATGATGTGTGAAGTTTTCTTGTTCAATTTTTAGATCCAAAACCAACTCTTGTAAGTTCCTAAAGTTCTTTTTAAGCCCAAATAAAAATTGTTTTGAGTCCTAAAACTTGAAGAGAACAAAATCCTTAAAAAATGGGATTATATAATTGTTCCCAAAGTGTTTAAAAACACTTGATACAATAATATGATAATTCCATAACAAGTATTTTCTTTGCTTCCTCCCCCTCTTGATTACTTTAACCTACAAAAATTGGTTAAACTACAAAAAATAGAGCCAAAAAATTAGTTAGAATTCAAAGGTGATCAAAATAAAAAATCGCGTGTTGAATTAAAATTGAAAAGTTGACTTTTATCCAACCCTAGTTGCACAATCTGCAAAGGCATCACAGTTTGAGGAGGTCCAATGGGTCTCTAGTGAAAACAACGACACTCCGTGGAGAAACAGAGACTATGATTACATTGGTGTTTCACCCAACAATGCACTTTGGAGTTTGGTTGATCCGGCCTAAGTGAGAATGACTTTAGTGTCATAGTTTGGAGTGTAGGAAACATCACCAAATATTGATGCTAGACTGATAGTATCGCTATTTAACCTTTGTAGCATTATTTTTTCCCGTAGACACAATTTTTTTGAAAAACCAAAAAAATTTGGTTAAAAACATGTTTATTTCTCAAGATTCCCCCTCCCTCTAGTGCCAAAATGTGAATGTTGGATCTATACCTGTGCAAACATGAAAAAACAACACATTGTTAGTCAATTATATAAATCTAAACTAGCATTCCCCATAAGATTCATTTGAAGCATAATGAACAAGAAATCAAGTAAATAAATCAAGTAAAAGCAATCTAAATCCTATTCAAATTCTCAAACCCTCAATCCCATGGAGGAATTGGTGCTATTTTGATGTGGAAAATAGCCCTTTCCCTTTCCCAATTCCTTGCAAGCTTTGATGATGATCAATGGTGCTCCTTGATGAAATTTTCAATAACCTAGCTATGGTGATGAAATCTATGAAAACCTTTATTGATCCATTCCCCTTCAATATATAGTTGTGTTCTAATAATATCATATCTCATCCAAACACACACCCACAAACTCCACACTAATAGGTACCCAACACTACCTTCAGGTAAATTTGGACAAGACAAATTTTTTTAAAGTGCATAAAAAAATTAGTGATAACATACACATACAAACCACATTGCATTTTATATCTATGCTAAATTCTTACTATAAAAAATAACTACATGGTAAAGCTATTCGTTGCTAGCCACAAGTTACCAATACATTGCATGGAAAGGAATATGGTCTTCAATGGAACACCAATCATATCCCAAACACAAGAACACCTACAAACACAACACTACCCTATACCCAACCTGCATTCAAATAATTTGTTAATGTGCATGATAATTAAGGTGATAACATACATACACATGGAAAACATAATGTTTTTTCCATATGCACTCACCACCATTTTTTTCAAGTGTACAAATATCACATGGATTAAGTGTGACATATGAAATTTCCTTGAACACAACTGCTATATTCATGACACGAAACTATAACCAAAGAAACCCTCCCACATTGGCATATGTATACAAAAAATAATTCGAAATAGACTTGGATGTGGCCTTTGAAAAGTTAAAATCTTAGTTTGAAAAAAATATTGTGCATGACAAAATCAACAAATTATAATTTGACTTTGAACACATCAAATAATATTTCTAACCATAGATACATAAATAACAAGTTCCTCTTCAAGAATGAAACGGAATAATTGTGTGCCACCAATGACATGAACAAACCTTTGAGGTCATACATTTTAAATATCATGTTTGAAAATATAATGTGTTATTTAATCTCCACAAAATCTTCATGTTTACTCCACATTAATTCATTGTATATACATTTTTTGTCCCATTTTACAAAATTTTACATATGGTTCATATTCTATCCATGCCTACATATTTCCTTCTCAAAATTTTGTTCTTGATCCATGTGGTGATGAATGCTGATGATAATGAAGGATTTGGATTAAGGATGATGATGAAGATTAAGGATAATAATGAAGAATGAGGATGATGATGGAGATTGAGGATGATAATGGATTAGGAAAGAAGTATTTTGATGTGGATTATGGAGGATGGTTATGATAATGATTAGGACCTCTATTGGATTAGTAAAATTAATTAAGCTTAGTTTCCTAAATGATGGATTAATAATGGATGTGGATTATTGAGATACTTGGGATAATGTGGATTAGATAATTGGGTATGATCAAGATAATATGGATAATATGGATGATTAGAAAAATTATGGGGATAATTAGGATGATTATGCATGACTAGGATGGGATGATAAGGATGATTATGAATGATTATGGATGATTAGAACAAGGTGGCTAAGAATAAAATGAATGATTATGATGGATAAGGATAATTAGGATGAAGAGAGATGGTTAGGATGGAAAGAAATGATTAGGATTAAAAGAGGTGATTAGAATGAAGGGGGGTTAAGATGAAATGATTAGGATGAAGGGGGATGATTAGGATGAAAATGAATGATTGGAATGATTAGGAGGATAATTAGGATGAGGAATTATGATAATAATGAAAGAGGATGATTAGGATAGTTATGGATGATAAGAAAAAGATGATTAATATGAAAAGGAAAGATTATGATGGATAAAAATAGTTAAGGTTAAGAGAGACGGTTGGGAGATTATTGGGATATGAAAATGGATGATTAGGATGAGATGGGTGAGATAATGATTGAGAGGAATGATTAAGATGGGAAGGGATGATTATAATAGAATGATATGATTAGTATGAGGAGGAATGATTAGGATTGGAAATGATTGGTTATGATGAAGTGATTAATATGATTAGGAGGAGATGAGGGATGCTTATGATGACTAGGATGGGATGATTGAGATGACAAAGAATGATTAGGATGAAATGTGATTGAAAACAGCACAAAAAATATAAAAGAATATTCTTGGTTGTTGAATTTCTATATTTGATGCATATAGTGTATGTTCAAGGGCTATTCATCCCAATTTCCATAGGTCTAATCACAATTCAAAAACAATTCACACACATAAAGAACTTCCTAATCCTAAGGTCAATGACTAATGACAAAAAATATCAAGACCACAACTTGAAATATCCTTTGAATCAAGTGTAGGGACACCTTAAGGGGTGTGTACTCTCTTTTCTTTATGAGAGAGGAAATGTAGGGGCCTCCAAGACTAGAAGTACAGACAAATCACCCCCTCTCTCTAGAAAGCTAGAAATATCTTATGCTAAGCTAGGGATTTCTATCTCAAAAAAGCCATATGGTGAGTAACTTTAGGGTGTGATGTGTATCACTTGCACTAAGAATGACACAAAAATATTTCAATCAATAGGGTTACCTCTAACTAACGGGATTCTAGTCATTAATCCAAGACTTACTGCCTCATGAGCATCCAAAAAGCCACTTAAGGCTTTAATCAACCTTACTAGGGTAATATAAGAAGCAACTCACATAAGCGTGGGTGGTTTCCCCTTTTGGACTGGCACTATACAACAAAGGCTAATTACAGTTTGGACTTGACTTTCATCTTATCCTTTTATATAGCTTCTCAAGGGAAAAAACCGCTTTGGGTCACTAATAAGTTCTCTGTACAGATGTATCTCAAGGTTAGGACCTTCTAATGGTGTTATAAAAGTGAGACAAATACAATGTTTTAGATCTCCAAGGTCAAATAGGAATGCAAGAGAGCATACACATGTACTTGCTTACACTAGCAAATGTTCATTAGCCTTTAGAAAACCAAATGTGTAGTGTGAAAATGAAAGTGTTAAGAATTTTTTTTGATTCCCAAGATCATATAACATGCGGAGGAAGAGCATACACACCTAAAAACACAAAAAAGATTGCAAGACAAAGCAAACAATGGTTGTTTTTAGTCCCAAATTGAAAATGTGATAAAGCAAAGACACATGGTTCTTTTTAGGTCCCAAATTGAAATGTGATAATACAAATTGTTTTTCTTTTTAACCAATGAAGTGAAAATGCAAGTTGTTGTTTTGTTTACCCAATAAGTGCCTTCAACAATTTGATATTTACTTTTCAAACCCTCTGAATTTTTGAAGATAATCTCTTCAATAATGCACCATATGATTCCCACGTGCCAAGAGAGAAGGAACAATCAACAATAATGATATTCTATGAATTTTTTCTTCAATATTATGATTAAACCCTTATGAAATATGATGAAAATCACTCCAATAAAGAACTATATGACTTCTAAGATAAAGCCACCTCATTAAAAAACATTAGATGAATTTTCACACCCTTGAAAAGCTCGAATCAAAGAGAAGCTACACTCTCTAAGTTTGCTTGTAGCTGAAAACCCTAGTTTCCATAGGAAAATTGGAAAAAAATTGCAAGGAGGAATGGGGTCTACCACATTATCCTATTAGAACACTAGGGCATATTTTTGGACTAAATTTCTTTGGCACAACATGATAAACTACATTGTATCAAAGAGGGAGAAATTGTAAACACTGAAAAATGTCCTACATGTATATGAACACCATTTTTCCCTTGTCAATTCCCTTTTTGCCCTACATAATTGAATAATCTTAATTATTTGCTTATCATCTAAAGTCACATTCTTCTATCAATTAAATAATTTTAATTATTTAAATAATTCACTTCTTTCCTTCTTCCTTTGATTAATTAAATAAATTTATTTATTTAATAATGTCACTAATTAATCCCTTTCTTCCTATAATTAAATAAATTCTTATTTATTTAATTATTATAATTTTTCTACTATAATTAAATAATAATTTTAATTATTTAATTATTCATTGGCCTATTCCTACATAATTAAAATAATTTTATTTATTTAATTGTTTCCCACTTTCCCTCCAATATTAAATATTTTCTTTAATTATTTAATATTTTTTCCTTTTCTTCCACTTTTGAATTAACTTATTATTTAATTTAAAAATTCAAGTTTCCCTTTACTTCTATAATTAAATAATTTTTTTAATTATTTAATTATTCACTTTCCCTCCTAAATTAAATAATTTTATAACTATTTAATATATTCCAACCACCTCCTTATCTCGTGACAAATATTATCCTTAACCAAATCCTATCTTTGCCCCAATTCTTCTCTAACCCTATTTTATTTCTTCTCAAGAAATCTTTGCCATTGCTTTTCATGTGATATTGGCTTTTAATTCTAGCCCTTCATTTAAATTTGGATTTCTATAAAAATGAAGAATAATGTTGATCAATGGATGAGATTGCTTAGAAGCAAAGAGAAATAAGGTTAGGGCTAAATTAGGGTTTAGATAAGGATGGACGGTGGAGATTAAAAGGTAATAAAACCTTATCAAGGGTGGATGAGATGAAGAGATAAGAATAGCATAGAAAAAGACATTGTTAGAGTAAATTAAATAATTATAAAAGTATTTAGTTTAGGAGGGAAAGTGAATAATAATATAAAAAATATTATTCAAATATCAAAGAAAGGAAAAAGTTTGACTTTTAATTCAAACAACAATTTAATTAAAAGTGGAGGAAAAAGACAAAATATTAAATAATTAAAATAATTATTTAATAGTGGAGGGAAAGGTGGAAAATAATTAAATAAATAGAATTTATTTAATTATGGAAGAAAAAGCTAATGAATAATTAAAAAATAAATAATAATTATTTAATTATAAACAAAAAATAGGAACATGAATAATTAAATAAATATAAATTTATTTAATTATAGGGGAAAATAATTAATTAGTGATGTGATTAAATAAATATAATTTAATTAATTAATCAAGGAGGAATAAGGATAAAATGAATTAATTAAATAATTAAGAATTATTTAATTAATTATGACCTTAGGGGATAATCACATAATTAAAATTATCTAATTATACAAGGAGGAAGAATTAATGTGACAAATGGCATTCACGGGGTTGGGACATTTTTTACTGTCTATAGAATATTCCTTTGTCTAATTGATTTAAAATCAAACGGAGAAATTCATCTCTCCAAATATAGACACCTCAAACTCTTTCTGCACCTCTTTTGTAAATCTCTTGCACATTACTTTATTTCCTCCAAAGATTATGTCATCAATATACACAACCACAATCAAGATTTGATCTTTTTCAACTTTGAAATAAAATTACTATCTACGGTACCTTTATTGAATCCTTTGTACAAAAAGTACCTATCCAATCTTGCATACCATGCTTTAGGAGCTTGCTTGAGTCCATATAGTTCCTTGTTCGAATTACAGACCATATCAAGATTATCTAATAACTAAAATCCTTTCGGTTTTCCAATATAAGTCTCTTCTTCAAACTCACCATTCAGGAAAGCAGAATTCACATCCATTGATAAACTTTGAATCCTTATATGCTACAAAATCCAAAAAAGTCCTAATAGCTTCCATTCTTGCCATCAGATCAAATGCCTCCTCAAAATCTATTTCTTCTACTTGTGTGTATCCTTTATACACAAGCCTCAAGTTCCTTATTTATAACCACTTCTCCATTCTCATTTAGTTTGTTCTAGAACACCCACTTAGTTCCAATTGCATTCCTTTTTTTTAGTCTTCGGACAGGTTCCCAAGTCTAATTCTTGTCAATTTTCATTAATTCTTCTTCCATAGCCTTGGTCCAAAATTCATCTTTGCATGCCTCAATCACTATTTTAGGTTCATCTTTGGAAAGTAAACATAGGTTTAATTATTCTTCTATCAAAGAAACCTTTCTTCTTGTCAACACACCACTGCTCTTGTCACCAATGATTTGATCTTCTAAAGGATTCTTCTAGACATACTTAGGGATCTTTTTTGAAGCTTCTTCCTCTTCAACCTACACTTCCTTTACTATCATCTTTATCTTCCTCTCTACAAGAGGACTAATTTGATTCATATCCATATATCATCATTCAACTTTTTTGTAAGTCTTCATCCACTTCGACACTTGCACTTTCAACAATATTTTTCAGCCTCTTGTTGTAGCACCGGTAAGCCTTGCTTCTTGGAGAATTTCCAAGGAAAATTCCTTCATCAAATCTTGCGTCAAACTTTCCTAATTTTTCTTCATCTCTTTTGATATAGCATTTTCTTCTGAATACTCTAAAATATTTCATAATAGGGGTTCTTCCATACCACAAATCATAAGAAGTCTTTGAACTAGTTTTCCTTTATTGTGCTTTGTTAATTATATACACTACAGTACGAATTGGTTCTTTCTAGTGGAAATCCAATAGATTTTTTCCTTCATCATTATCCTTGTTGCTTCCTGAACAATTTTATTCTTTCTTTCCATAACTTTAGTTTTTTCAAGGAGTCTTAGGAGCCAACAAATTCCTTTTTATTCCATGATCTTCATATAAATTGTTAAACTCATTAGAGGTGAAATCTCCACCTCTATTAGATCTTAAAAAAAATATTTTAATATTCATTTCATTCTCTACCATAGCTTTGAATTTCTTAAGCTTATCTAAAGCTTACGAATTTTCTTTGAGAAAAGTAACCCAAGTCATTCTAGAGTAATCATCAATTAATAGCATGAAATACTTATCACCTTGAAAACTTCTAATTTTGGTAGGTCTGCAAAGATCTATATGCACCAACTCTAGAGGACCAGCAGTAGCTTATTCTTTGAATTTGAAACTCTTTCCAGTTTTTTTTCAATTTGATATTCCTTGCAGACAACACTGATAAGCTTTGTAATCTTTGGTAGATCTCTCACAACTTGAAATGAAGTTGTCCTTAATAGGCTATATTTTAATTGACATGACAGATTCTTGTATTCCATAGACAACTTTTACTAATTTGAGTCATAAAGAATTGACCATTTTCACCCTTAATTTGATAAACATTTTCATATGTCCTTCCTACAACAAACATAGTTCTAGAATTTTTTATTATCTCATAGGAATTGTCCCAAAACACAAGATTATATCCTTTACTACATATTTATCCTACACTCAAAAGGTCTTTTTGTAGACGCTTCACATAAAGAACATTATCTATATTATGCTTGTCATCAAAAATAATTGAACCTTTTCCACATATCTTAGTAGATGTATCATCACCAAAATTAACTAAACCACCATCAAACTTCTCAAGCTTAAAAAACTTTCTCTTATCACTTGTCATATGATTTGAGCATCCACTATTACAATTTGATAAAGAAGAATAATGAAGAAAAATATTGTTACAATGAGAAATCCATCTTAGAGCAACAAAAAAGTTCCACCATTGCTTCACCAAAACATTCACACTCCCTTTGAAGAATATAGACACGAGTTTTTCTCACTACTTCTAGTAGTCATAGGCATTAAATCTCAAACTGCATTTTATACTTTCTCACTTAAATTTTAAATACTTCACATTAAACACTTTGCACTCTCTCCCTCCATAAATTCATCAACCATATATACCATCTTGAACCTTAAAAATAATCTACAAGTTTGGTTATGCACCTAAAATGTGAAAATCCAATTTAGGTCAGCACCAAAACATTCCCACGGTGGAAAGGTATGAAGGAAAACCACATCACACCTTAACTCAGATCTAAATCCAAATAAACATTTTAGAACATGCTTCCACAAACATTGAAGCGCATCCACAATCAGTGTAAACACCCAATTTTAGCCAAACCTATGTTAAAACCAAATTAAATGTAATTAATTAGACACTTCCTTTTATCTAAAGATGACTGACATCCCATACAGAACACTTGAACAAAATCTATAGCATTCCATGAACACCTTGAAATCCAACAAATCCTTTTTTGCAATAACATTCACCTAAAGAATACACTCATCCTATACACCTAATTAACCTTCCACATACTACAACACTTGAATCTAAACTTGTGGAGCTCCAAAATTCAAACAAATTAGATTGAAGATAAATATTAGCAATATGAGCGCACCCTTAGGTCCACAAGACCAAAAACCTCACTGTTTCCAAAAATGTGGAGAAAAAACATTTCTCCCAGACAATACTACTTTGATAATTCACACACTGGTGAACATAACTTTCTCTGCACAATGATCCAGAACAAGAAACTTTCGATATAACACCTATGAACACCTCTAAGAAACATACCTAAACCACATAGGAAGATATTCATGAATGAAGAAATATGGAGAAAAACATTGAACAACACTTTTTCACACTAAACACTCTTCACCACATTGTTTCCTCTTTTATTTAAATTCTCTCAAAAGCACTTGAAAACCAAGAACCATAAGAACAAACTCAATATTAGGAACACCTTCTCAATAAATCAACCACACAATAGGTTGAATATCACCAACACATGCTCATCAAAGCAACAATAGAGATTGACATCAATGGTACTACTAATGACAACATAATGCAATGAATCAAAGCATCTCCATATCAATACAACAACAAAGGTTTGTTGACATCAATGACAACACAAAATTCCAACAACTACTCCAAAAATGGAAAATAATGAGAGCAAAAAACCTATCTTTGGAAATATATTAAACAAGTAATTAAACATATATTTATACTATTATACTTAGAGGAGAAATGGATTAATAAATCTAATTAGACAAATATCTATGATTTTGGTGGGATGTTAAGAGATGTAGCAATCACATCTCATATGAAGGAATTTCCCTTACATGAAAAAGAGTGGACTAATTTGAAAGGTGAATTCCAAAACATCTTCCAATCTCTAGACGTTTACTCAAAAAGTGTAATATGAGGGAGATGATATAGAGGAAAGGGGAGAATATAAGAAAATTTAGCCAAATGTATAAGGGAGTGGTGAGAGAAACGAGATGAACCACTTATAAAGAAGAAAAGAAATGAATAGTTTTTTTTTGGATTGTTACCTGAGGTTAGAGCATCCTTAGATGGAATAATTTTTAACTCCTATAAAAAAGTGGTAGATTTAACTTCTTGAATTGAAGAAATATGTTGGAGGAGAGAAAAAAGGAAGGTGGGAGTGAGGAAGTATAAAAATTGAAATTGGAACTAGAGAAATTAAATATTAAACAAGAAATATTAGCGAAAGGAGAGAAACATAGGGAACCATCACTCTTGTATAGAAAAAAGGTACAGTGTACCTATTATTCTAATGAAGATCATCTACACAATAAGTGACTTCTAATAGAAGGAAATATATGTTCAAAAAAACATAAAGAGTTGAGATTTCAAAGCCACATAGGAGGTTGAAAAGTGTATATTATGATATTTGTGGTGAATGGGTTGAGCATAAAGTTTAATACAATTTCCCTCCATTATGATTTTGAGTAAGAGATGAACATGAACTTTTGTGTGACATAGAAATGATGACAATGAACCCATTTATAGGGTAATACCAAGAATAAAATGTTAATATTATAATTTGAGGCAAGTAATCATTACATATAAATAAAAATAGCTAAAATAAAATTACAAAAAGTATAGACTTGACAAATTATACAATTTATACATGAGGAATTTTTTTAGGTAAAATACCTCATAAATAATCATTATATATTATTAAAACATTATAAAAATATCTTGAAAATTATAGATAGAATCTAAGGATATCAATTCTCCTCACTTCCACATAGCCAATTATAAATCTTCTATATAGAGTGATAAATTTCACTATCTCACCAAATCTCCCAAAATTCTATCTCTTCTCAATGTGAGAGAAGATCCTTAAATATAGGATGACAAATGACCAAATACTTTAAAATATACTTGCAACACCTATTTAAAACTTCCATTTGTAAATAATTAATAATATAATATGTATTTGAAATAGGAAAAAACGGGTTTTACAGGTATCCGAAACCACAAAGTTTACAGAATAAAGAAAGAGGCAAAAAAGACATCATAGTCACAAAGGCTATAAAAATAACACCAGTAAACACCCACATCCAACAAAAAGGCCAATGAAGGCCACAAAACCAAAAAAACCAGACAGAAAGCGAACAAAAGCTAAATTTGAGTTTTTAAAAGATCAAGTCTTAGCTTCTAACTCGTTCATGTCCTGAACTACCCTCTTTAAGATATGAACCATCTGTGTTGTGGGAGGTGCTTTCCTTTTAAGATTGGTCCAGTTCCTTTTAGAAATACCTTGGTCCTCATTCTTTCTTTCCTTGTTCTCTTCCAAGTCAATGACTAGCAAACCCTGTTGTGTTTTTCCCAGCTTTTTAGACATAGCATTAATAATAATGGCATTGTGCCTAGCCATTTTATGATTTTGTTCCATGACTATTTTCAAATTATTTTTTGATTTTGACCATTTCCTCTTCCATAGACTTGTATTTCTCCTCAATATCACCTCCTTTCTTTCCAATGCTATTCTTATTTAGATTTCTTTCTTCGTTGCTAAGGGAAGCTAGCTTTAGCTCCAGCTCCTTCGACTTACTTTACAAATCCTTGTTTCTTTTATCGAGCTCATTAATTTCTTGATAGGCCCACTTTAAGACCTTGAAAATATCACTGATGTCATTTCTAGTAGAGGCCAGAATTTCACCAAACTGAACCAGATCTAATATCAGATTAACATCTTCCAGGTTGGGGGAGCTAGGAAATTTGGTACCTTCGAATCTGAAAGAGGCAGGAGGGGAGGGCACAAAATTTCTATTGGCTTTAGGGTTCTCAGCTTTGTCTTCTATGAAATATACAGAATAGGAAACTAGCTTGTTGGTAGGGGAGCCCTTAAGATTAGGATTCTTTAAGGGGGTGGAGTAGTCAAGTAAGGACTCAGGGTTAGCTTTAGCAAACTAGGGTTATATTGACTGGGTTTTCTTAGCAGACATCTCAGAGGACAAGTGGGTTTCAACAATTCTCTCCTTGTTTGGCTGAGTCTCCAAACCTCCGCTATTGGTATTATAGTCCTCTGACTCCGAAGAGGCCAAGGTTTAGATAAAGCCGACATGCTTTGATAGTGTTCATAAATTAACCTAATAAGACCAAGATGAAGAATGGGGTATTTCTTGAGGTTTTTCCTATGGTCCTCAAGGCTATTACTCAATGAACATAACAAGTAGTGAGGCAAAGAAATCCATAACTTATGGCGCAAATGGTTAAGAATGGCGAAATGATGCCCATACACTCTAGTAAATCTCCCATCGACATGATAACACAAAGTACCTTTCTCTATAGTGCCTTGATAGTATCAATTTTGAAGTAGCTGTTAGAGATTTTAACTAGTTTTAATTTCTCCTTGTCCTTGTTAGGAAATCTAATGACCACCTCGTCAGAGAACCTTCTGTCGCGATAAAACTTCATGTCCTCAATAGACATTCCATTAATCTCCCCCATAATTTTCTCGTCCAACTTCACCTTTCTTCCAAAGAGAATGATTTTTCCATTGTTCTAATTCTTCTCAAAGTGATTCGTAACCACATAATTGGTCCCATTAAGTTTTTCCAAATATGGGACCAACCCACCTTTTTCAATCTGCTCCCAAACCTTGCCATTCCTAGTGTGCACCTCATAGCTTTTAGGCTCAACTCTTTTCCTGTCCCCCCCATTTTCGTTTTCTCCTTATAGCAGACTCTACCAACGCCGAGGACCTATTGCAGAATTATGCAGCAATTCCAATGCACCCACAAAGCGTGTTGCTATTCCTTCCCTTCTACATAACATGATTCAGCCCCATTAAATCTCCTGATTTCGATGTACCTGACCCCTTTCTCTTTAATCATTAATTGTATTTGCTTCTTTCCCATGTGTAACATCATAGTCTAGTAATGCCCTGACTTCGGTTCTCAAGTCCCTACAATTCTGCCACGTGTTCAGTCCTTTCTTCCTAACCCCTTCATTCACAAAGTAATATGCCACACTGTTAGCTTCCATGTAGATATTATTAATAACATATTAATAATATAATATGTTATAATATTATTAATCATTAAATGGTATATGCTTCTTAAAGCATATAATAAACATAAGGTTTTATAACCTTATATTAAAAAGATATATTTATGCTATAAGGGTATGGCCACTAATTAAATTATGTTGTAACACTCCTCTTTATTTTAATAGGGCACATAATATTTCAATTTCTATAAAAGGAAAAACATGAAGTACCCAATAATGTAGGCCTTCTTTGACAAAGATAAACAAGGGCACAAATATATTCCAACACGGTAATCATGTATTTTAGACTACATGAAGATCATCTTATCATTATTTATAATCCTATTATTTTAAATAATGATGTTTTATTGAGGTATTTTAGAAAAAATATTGGAGCATGAGTCTCCTAAAACTTACCTTCACTAGTGAGTTCCACCTTTCCTCCTCAAGTTTACACTATATTTTTTTAAACTTATTTTCTTGCGATTGTCATAATTTTAATTTCTTATGACTATAGACTATGATTGATGATACTATGTTATAGTAGTAGTTTAGATTTGGATTGAAGATGACTTGGTAAATGTATTTTTTTGGACTACTCACAACTTCCATATTTAGATTTTACTATTCACACTGGATATAGATGGGTTTTAGTACAAATTTATTTGTTTAATGATGAAGCCTCATAGATATGGTTACATCATATTTAATTCATATGATTATGTGATAAGGTGTTCTAGATAGTTGATTTATACTTTGTAATTTGTCTTAAAGTATCTTGATAATGTGGCTAATTATATTATGTCTATTTTTTTTAAAAGGCGTAAATGCTTTTGATCTAGAGCTATGAATCAATGATGTCATAAATGTTGGACCTCATTCCTAATTTAAATATTCAACAATTACACCCCAATGGGGTTTGAAACTTGATGAAAATATAACACCACAACAACTTAACCATCATACTATGCCACTATTGGTATATTATGTCTATGGTGTGTATATTAATCAATACTATTTTTTTTTTAGTAAAAGGCACAAGGCCTATAATTATATTGATTAAATTATTCATTTATACAAGAACTAAAAAATATCCAAAATAATTGTATCTGGTGCATTAGCTAAAAATATTTTTGATGAACTAATAGCCACTAAAGATTAGCATAATACATATATCTGCTACTATGGTTGCATAATTTTCTAAGCATGAAAACATAAGTTTGAAAAATACTAAAGATTAACAGTTGTATATACAACTATGGGTGGTTAATAGGAGCAACAAAAAATTGTGCCGCTATCATTGTTTCTTGCTTCCATATTCATAGTAAATTTTTCTTCAACTATTTTCCTTATATATATTGATGCTTGAGTGCAAGTGTGTAGATTAGAATTCCATGAACAATGTAAATTGGTGGAGGTTATCAAGAAATCATTGTGGTGATTTTCTAGTATACCTTGGCCAAATTATGAGAGGGTTAAGGTCTTCTTGTGTAAATATACATATGTAAATTTGTGTTGATTATCGTGTAATATTATTTTTTCCTTTTTAAAAAAGTGATATTTGGTTAGGTTATCTTTAGTGATAAATTTTAGATTTGAAATTAAGTGGACAATTTAGGGGCCTTTTATTGGGAATTTCGTCATTATTTGGTAAAATTAAACCTCTATTTTTATAACCTATGAGTTGGTTTCATGTGGGAATGTATATTATGTGTTTTAAAGTTTTCTAGGGACTTGAAAAGTGGACAATTTAGGGGCCTTTTATTGGGAATTTCTACATTATTTGGTAAAATTAAACCTCTATTGTGATAACCTATGAGTTGGTTTCATGTGGGAATGTATATTATGTGTTTTAAAGTTTTCTAGGGACTTGAAAAGTGGACAATTTAGGGGCCTTTTATTGGGAATTTCTTCATTATTTGGTAAAATTAAACTTCTATTATGATAACCTATGAGTTGGTTTCATGTGGGAATGTATATTATGTATTTTAAAGTGCTCTAGGGCCTTGAAAAGTGACCAGGAAGATTTGTGACGAATTTGGAAAATAAAATCTAATTGGAGAAACAAATTCAACACCTATTCCCTACGCTCAATGAATTTAGACAATTGTTTTTTATCTATATTTTCTTGAAGTTATAGTAAGGGTAGGCCTTTTCATTTTTTGGAGGATTTTTATTTTCAGAATCAATAGTTTCTGAAGGAGGAGAATTGGAGGAAGGGCTTGGGATCTTAGAGAACAGGAAAGGTTGAAGAATTTTGGATCAAGGCTTCATCAAACTTAATTGAAGCATAGAGGTAAGCACTTGAGTCTATTTTGGAGTATTGTAATGCTATTTTTTTTGTTATAATGATAATATATAGCTTATGATTTTTTCTGAACACTTTTTTAATTATGTGTTGAAAATTTTTGTTATGTGTTCATATTATGTGATTTGTTCACTTTAGGTATGGAGGTTGTTGGATATGGATCTTCCATTTTTGGTTAAGATCTATTCATGTATTAGGGTTGAGAGAGGTGTGACCTTCTCTTCCAAACCTAAAAATGTGAAACAACAAAATCCTACTTCCTTCATTTCTTTAGTAGCCTGAATGCAAAGAAGAGTAAAATCAATGAAGGGTTTGTAGTGGCAAATCTATAAAAAAATAGAATCATAACAAAAAAAATCTTCAGATTTTTAAAGAAATAAAAAATATATATAGGCCAGGGTTTTAATTTATCAAACCAAAAATCTAATCAAACCATGAATTCCTAGTGAAGTTGCAAACCATCATCATCTCCATGTTAAAGATGCACATGAATTCATTATATAAGTATAGTCTCTGAAAAGTAGAAGGAAATGTATATTAACCCATTCTTTTTAAAGTAATTTGGTCCTGACATGAAGGATTTTGGAAAGAAAACTCCTTTTTTCCTACAAACACAAGACTAAGAAATCATTCTTCCTTTATTTATTTGATAATCCAAATGCATAGCAAAGTAAAATAGATGGAGGGTTGGTGGCATCAAATCTACAAAAAAAAATGGAATCATGCAAAACAAAAAAAATAATCCAGATCTAGAAAGAAATTAAAAAATATAGGCTAGGGTTTTAATTTATTAAACTTAATAAGAAAATCAAATAGGAATTGGAATAATCTCTGTTAAAATATAGAAAGAAGAGAGAAAAAATAAAAGGGGTAGATGAAGATGAAAATTCGCCCTTCTTGAAGCTTTTCAAGTTTCAGCTCCTCTTTGGATCTGCAATAGGGAAAAAACAATGGAGGATAAGAGAATTTGAAATCAAAGAAATTTAGAATTAGATTGGAGAATAGACTTGCATAAACTTAAGAAAATCAAATAGGAAATGGAATAATCTCTATTAAAATACATAAAGAAGACAAAAACAATAAAAGGGGTAGAGGAAGATGAAAACTCATCCTTCTTGAGGCTTTTCCAGTTTCAGCTCCTCTTTGGATCTGCAATAGGGAAAAAACAATGGAGGATAAGAGAATTTGAAATCAAGGAAATTCAGAATTAGATAGGAGAATAGACTCACATAAACTCAAAAATGTAGAGGGTTGAGATTCAATCCATGGATTCCCTGTGAAGTTGTAAACCCTCATCATCTCCATGCAAACAAACAAATAAAAGAATAAAGAAATACAAGAAAAGAATTCTGAGAATAAAAGGTTTGAAAAGGAAAAAGAGGTTTTATATGCATTTAAATTGTGAATTAAAATTATATTTTAATTTAATTAGAGTGCAAGGAAAGTTTCCGTATTCATCTAATTGATCCTTAGTTTGAGGCTTTTTAATTATGTTGTGAATTGGAAATTTCTTATTTGTTAAATAATTTGAATTATTTTTATTTAATTGATATAAATGCATGTATTTATTTATTTTTGAAAATTAGAATAAGGGGTAATGTTTATAATCAAATAGTTTAATATTTAATTTCTATTTTTAATTTTATTGTGTCAAATCAAATCCCTATAAAACAGGAAAGATTATCTCTTATATGGTAATTTATGGTGTACTTTAATTTAGATTTTATTCTATTAGATTTCAGACACGTACACATGATTGTCAATAGTTTCCGATTGTAGACCAGATACAGTCCTGCGTTGTCTTAACTGGCCCAACTCCCTTGCAGCTGTTGAAGGTGTGCAATCCTCACAACTCACAAGCAAATCCATAAAAGCTTGCCTTCCTCACAATCTGAGTGCATCATTCCTACGTAACTTTGCGTTGTGTAGCTTGTCTACGTACCAGACCAGGCTGAACATCATGCCTGTGAGATTTTTCCCGCCTGCTACCACGAACATCTCTCTGCCGGCTAATCTTACTCTCTCTCTTTCATTTTCACCAAGCAACTCTGTCCTGTGGCCGCTGCCATGAGTCAAGTTAGATGAATTTGCAGTACTGATGCCATTTGCAGTCATCCATCCCCTTACAATTTGCCTCACCCTCTCCAAGTTCAGGAGATGAATATAGAATTAACTATGCTACCGTACACAAATACAGATAGAAATATGTAGCAAGAAACAGAACTTTTGACAGAAACACTTCAGAGATTACAGATGATACATACTGCCATAAAAGGTTGTGCTCTGGAAGTGCCATCTTTACACTTTCACTCTGAGCAGACTGCTGATAAGTAGGTAATCCTACGCATTTGCCAGGATAGTTACCATTTGAAAAAACAGGAAGGTCACAGGGAATGTTCCTTCTAACAGCTGTAACTGTGCTTTCTGTTGGACGTACGGTATTAGTCATTGTAACTGCAAGCTTGCAGTAGTCTCCAGGGGAAATAAAGGGTCCATCACTATCAAAATACAGCTTCTGAGACGAATATATCTGTGCATCACTGTTCCCTTTTGTGCTTTTCTTTCCGAATGTGGGAGACGAAGGAATCTCCCCACTCAGACTGGCAGTTGTACTAGAGTGATTAATTATAAAATCTTACAACGATCCGATGCCAGATCTAGTGTTCCACTAGACAAATCCCCTATGAGATCAGAGTTTAATGATGAGTGTTGTTGGCTCATATAGTTCTCACCATCAGGCTTTCCAGAAACCCCTGCAGATTCTTTTGAAAACAGAGCAGCATCATTGGCAGACAGCTGTCCAGGAAAATTACTCTCTGCACGCCCCTCCAATTCTTGTCCATCTGAGGGCAAGAGTCTTTGATCAGATGTTTCATCATTCTCACAAGCAACTGTGTAATTTGGTACAATAGTTTCTGAAGAGTTGTTCCATTTTCCACTGCTTGACCATGACATCTCTCTTGAATTTTTTGCAGCAGAAAGTTTTAGTGTCGATACACGGAGACTATTATTACAAGTATTTACAGAACTTCGGTTGGAGCAAAACTGAGCTGTGTGGCCCAATTCTTTACACTTATAGCACCTTGTACTTGTGGCATCTGGCAAGAAAGTCCGTGTCCATGAAGACACAAAACTCTTGAGTTTGTCATCATTTATACTGTTCCGGGGAGATTGAAGATCAATATTGACTAATTTTTCATTAGGGCTGCTACAGGCTTTATCATCCATTGGAACACCAAATGAGCCTGACACTTGCATCAATTTTAATCCAGATGTTGATTCAACATTGCACTGTTCAGAAGAAGGGTGAGAATTGCTAGCAAGTGACTCTAATTTTATGTCCACAGAACCTGTTTTAGACATGATAGGAGGTGTAGTCAAATTTGGCATTGAGATACCTGAGCCACCCAACCCATCACATTAAATTGGTGTAACAACTGGCCGCAAGATGAATTTATTAAATCAAATAGATCATGTTTAAACACTATGAAATATACAGATGCTTAGCTATCCAGAACTATGTTCAAATGCCTCACCTTTGAATTTGGTTTTTGTCTTTTTAACTTTGATTTAAGTGTATTTTTGAATATTTCAGGAGGGAGCTATAAAATATATATAATGTGAATTTTGATTAGTTATGTGGATAGTATAATACGTGGAATAAATATGTAATATAGGTGTTATTATTATTACTTGATTTGATTGATGCAACAAAGTATCTACACTGCTGGTATTTGCTGTATGCTCCCTTCCACCTATATCAGCATTTTCATGATATGTTTGGTCATCTTCGTGCTCTCTTTGGGTTACCAAATACTGTTCCACTTGGCTTACCACCAAGCACTACAACCATAACCTCCCAAATATTGGTCAGGATGCTCTAAATCTGATCTATCTGAAATGGGTATAAGAAGAAATCCACTATGGTTTTCACCATTCCCCATCATAGCATCGTGCAGTGACCCAATTATTACAAATGGGTTTCCTTTTTTCTGTAATGTTATGTAGTTATTGCTCATAAATCTTATTAATGGTAATATGACAGTTTATAAGATTCTGTGATGTGAGATAAAACTGTTAATTAAATATGATAAATCATACCCTGGGAATTTGCGTTGTTACTCCTGGGAAGGAAAAAGACAAAAATTGCTAGCAACTGTTTTGTGGTTGTGGGTTTCCTCTATTTTGATACGAAACGTTTGACAAAATCTCTATACCATATATGCATACTCACTTGTCTAAACTGCATACATCTTCTCCAAGGCTAGTTTCATTTGCTAGTTTCAGAAGGTAATCTTTACCATATACAGATTTTCCTTTAATTTGTTTGTTGGGTATGTCTTTATATTTTCATCTGGTTGTAGGCTATATCCACCATGAAACCCACATGAAATTTATGTTGTTTAGCTAATGCAGATGGATGGCACAATAAGAGAGCTACAAACTGGATCTTCATGTGGAGCTTGCAAGATCAGAAAAATAAAATGCGTGGAGAATTGTCTGTTTGCTCCTTATTTCCCATCAAGCAACCCTGATAGGTTTTTAACAACAGTGAAAGTATTCAAAGCAAGCGAGATTTCAAAGATAATTAAGGTTGACAAGTTGCCATTGCTTTTATTTCTTAAAGAACGACTCTTCACTATAAATTAAAGTAGAAAAAACAACATTTGCAACATGCATTTCTAACATGGTATTTTGTTGCAGGATACTCCTCCAGAGAAGCGATCAGATGCTGTGAATAGCATGATATATGAAGCAAGTGTTCGAAACCATGATCCTGTCAGAGGTTCCGCAGGTGTCATAAGTGATTTGCAGAAGCATGTTTTGGAGCTGCAATCCCAATTGGCAGAAGCTAAAGAAGAGCTGACTGCCTTGCAGAAGGCCTCTCATCACTCTTTTATTAGTACTGATTCTTCTCCTAAAGTAGAAGTAGCAGGAACGACATTGGATTTGATATGCAGTACACCAAAAGAGCTTGGTGTTCAAATGGATGACATAATAATGAGGGAAGATAATGCATATAAGTCCCTAAACTGGGAGGAACTTTGTAGTTTGGATTAGAAATATTTGGTTTTCAGATTTCTTTCTTTCATGGATTCCTGATTAGTCCCACATCATTCCATGAAGCTCATCAGAGTAGAGGAAAAGAATAAAATCTTATCATTATCTGCATTTTAGTTCTATTTTTAAATTAATTATGTTAAAAATGTTGGTGATTATGTTTTAAAAAATTATTGAGTTGACATATATATATATTAAAATAGTCTTAAATTTATTTTTTTAATATTTTTTTAGATGGATGTATTTAAGATATTTGTTTCAATTCAATAGATACTTATGTTAAGTCTTCATAGATTAAAGTCTAAAATGTCACTAATTATTATTATTTTTTAATAGTTAAATAAGGGAAGTGGATTTTTTTATATATATTAATTAAAAATATTAAAAAAATACATTTCAAGGACTTGATACGTTAAACAAAGACAACTAGTCTATCAACAAAGAAAAAATCCTTTTTATTGTAGCGGTACAATGGATCCTAGTACAAGGGGACTTATTTTTCTTTGCATGAGAATAAAGTGATAGTTTGCATTGCTCAATGCTTGACCTTGAGAAAGCTTTCTTCTATTTAACCTTGGTCTAATTATTAGAACTTAAAATGAGTGAAATCCTTCAAAAAGTGATTACCACTAATCTACAAAATCTTTACAAGAATATATTTCCAAAAAACCTTCATTGGGGCTAGCATTAGCAAAAATCCTTAGGCCTAGCAACAAAGGGAGAACAATTTGTACCAATCAAAGAAGTAGGGTGAATCTTTATGTCTAATCATAAAGGGAGGACAATCTACACTAATTGAAGTAGGAGGGAAAGTTTTATAACTCCATATAAGAGTGGAGATCCAAGAATGAGAAGGAGTTACATAAGACTAAAGTTGAAACTTGAATAAAAATGAGTAGTCAATTGAACACTTTTATTTTCCCTTTCTACTAAAATGCCTACTTTGGAGCACATGTCCTTTTTAGAAGAAATTGAAACTTTGAACTAACTAATCACCAAATACCAATCTTGACATTTGATCTACATCTAAAACAAATACCTTCATAATCAAGTTGCTTACAAATTGTGTTCCTTGAAATGTCCAACCTTGAAACTTGATCTACATATAAAAGGAATACCTTCATAATCAAGTTGTTATTTTCAAATATTTCTCCCTACATTGAACTCACTCTCAATAGGTGAGAATCTAGAGAGATCTGGAGCTCCACCAAAAATTGAACAAAAGTAGATTGAGAATAGAGTTACTTAAAATCTAGGATAGAAATGCTTTTTCCAAAAGAAGTTTCTAAAATTAAAAATATCGGAAGATCCCTCAAATGAAATGTAAGGTACGGTAAATAAACTCAAATTGGAGTAACCAAAAATAATTGATAGGGTTTAACTTGAATTTCCATTGCATCATACAAAAGGAAGTTTTGTTCCAAATCTATTGAATCTCTTAGAGAAATTTATGTTTTACCTCTAAGCATTTGTAATTTTGGTTATGACCTTTCCTTTTTAGGTATGATCTAATCAATTGATCCAATATTTATTTGAATTCACTTGCAAAAAATGTCAAAACACTCCTCCTTCCTAGAAGTTCACAGAGTTCCATGTTGTATGCAGTTGTGTTCTCTGAAGACTCAAAATCATTGACTTGTCTTCTAGTTGCAATAACTTGCTAGGCCCTTGCTACTCTCTAATAATGTACCCACTATGAATGGGTACCCATTATTCTTTAGGGTCCTATGCCAAAAAAATTACCCACCAGCATATCCATTTTATAACGAGTACTCATTAAGCTATTTTTTAAAGCTATGTGAGGTCATTTTAACTTGCATACACAACAAGAGTGAGTTTTGGATGAATCCTCGCAATGGGTGCCCACTATTGTGACCCTAACCAATACTTAGTTATATCTCCTCCCCCAACATTGTAATTATGAGTGCTTCAAGTAGGTTCTTTAAAATTTTATTGTATTTTTTAATATTTAGGGTTTAGGGTTTGGGGTTAATAGGTATTAGATTTTTGGTGTAATTTTTTTTTTAAAAAATTAGGGTTTCAATTAGATGTAGTTTATTTTATTTTTTTGTTCATCCCTAAGTAGCAAATGTATCATTAAAACCTCATATTATCTATTCATCTAGAAATGGTTTTAGAATAAAAGTTAAGAGAAGAAGAAAAAAGTCAAAATCATAATCTTAACTCCACCTATTGAAAAGGAGAAATATATCCCAAATTTTTACCTATAATATGTCTCCTTCACTACCATTTAGGCTAAAGAGAAATGATCCAAATTAGGTAACACTATACCTTGCTTAGATTTTTCTAGATAAGAGTTAGTAAATGATCAAGTTGACCAAATATGTGAGGTATGCCTTTCTAACAATTCCACCTCATTTGGCACAACTCATTTTTCCTAGAAAGTTACTTTTGAGAAACATGTATCTTTTAAGTTCATGTCAGAGCTACAACGGCTCTGCAAGTTTTAATTCATGTGTGAGCAAGGAGGATGACAAAGACAATGATGAGGTGGATGATGGTGTACGTGGGATTTCTGCTTCCCTACTACCCAGGTATGTAGGAGTCGTGTCTCCTCTCGCCTGCTCTAAGCTTTGCATTTCCATTCCCCTATTTGGAATGCTTTCCGCTTCCATGGTGAGCCTCTATTTCAAGCTCTGTGTTGACTCGGCTCTGCTTTTCTCTACAAGCTTTGCTGGTTCTTTGGGCCTCCCTGGATCCATGGGTTGTCTGCTAGAAATAGGGGGTTTGGTGCCTCCCCTTTCATGGCCTTTGCCACTATTGGACATGATGATGTTGCTCCTTGCCCTGTTTGGGTTGTGTGTAGGAGGGTGTTTTTTCTTTGGTGTTTTGTTGATGTTGTTCAGGTTGATTTTGGTTAACTTGTTACAATACTCGTTGGTGGGGGAGGATCTTGTTGGCCTCCTTCTAATATTGTTGCTAATATTGGTGTTGTTGTGGCTTTTGATGGTTGTTAGAGGGAAAGTTTGTTTCCCTTTGGGTGTTTTGGTGTTGGGTGGTTTCCCCTTCCACTATGTTTCTCCTTGTAGGGTATGTGGGGTTGCTTGGGATTCCTTGAAGTTTTTGGGTTTACGAAGGGGCTATTTTTGGTTCTGCTTGGTGTAGTAGGATGGCTCGGGGGCTTTATTTCTTGGCCATTTCTTCTTCTCACTTCTTCTAGGGTGTTCATTGCTTTTTTGCATTCACTATTTGGTCGCTTGTCGGCATGGTTTTGGCTTCCTTTTGGGTGGGAGTGTGGGTTTTCTTGGGATTCCTTGGAGTTTCTAGGTTGAAGAAGGGGCTTATTTCTATTTTTGCTCGGTGTAGTAGGATAGCTTGGAGACTTTATTTGTTGGCCCTTTCTTCTTCTCATTTTCTTTGGGGTGTTCTTAGCTTCTGTGCTTTCTCTGATTGGTTGTTCTCCTTTGGGGGTTATGCCAGTATGGTTGTGGTTTCCAAATGGAAGGTGGATTTCTTTTCCTTTTTTCCTAGTTTGGAGACTATTTTGGGATGTTGGCCCATTTGGTGGAGTGGTTATGGGATGTGTAAAAGTTGTTTCTACCATGACTAGGTGAGCTCTTCATTTGTTTATCTAAGGGTTTTGACTATCTCAGCTTCTTCTTTGTCTCATTGGCAAAAAAATGATGGACTCACTGTTTTTCTTCTCTCCTTGTACCCTAAAATGTTTTTTGATTTTCTGGGAGAGGATCTTTGGTTTGGAATGCCTTTGGAATCTCATTGGTTTGTGATTTTCCAATCTTTGGTGTTTGATATCCTATGTTTACTTCTTTTGACCTCTTTTTTTCATTGTCATTAGGGATTTGTCGTCCTTTGCCTTTGTGGTTCCATGGTGCTGCTTTTTGTGCTTCATTTAGTGCATCTTTGGGTTACTCTAGCCTTTCCTATGGAGGTGGTCCTATCTTCTATTGAGGGGGAGATGGATGTGACTAGTTGTGACCTTACTCCTATAGAGGTGGAGCATGATGCATCTAGTTTTTCCTGGAAGTATTGTTGGGGGGTTGTTGAGGTCCTATTTTGTGGTTGCAAGGGAGTTGTTACTGGCCTACATGTTGTCTTCTTTTCTTTATCTTCTATAGAGGTCGAGATCTTGAAAAGTAAGCTGATATTTGTGGTGTTCATTCACAAGGACAAGGAGTACTATAGGACTTCTCGATGGTATGGTTGAGCTTGGGTTTCTCTCATATAGAGGTGGAGAGAGCAAATGGTTTTTTATGATCAGTAGTGATGCCTTGTACACTTGTGGTGACTGTTCCTATAGAGGTGGAAAGGGTGTTTTGTTGGGCTCTAAAACTTTTGTTGTTGGAGCTTTTTTTAGTGGGTTGTAGTGGGTTGTTGGTCCCTTCAAAACCAATGAGTTCAAGATTAATGTAAATCATGGTTCTTTTCTAGGCAGGCTACTGGCTTTTGGCTGGATGTTGGCTTGTTGTTCCCTTGTTGCACTGATGCATTTTTTTTATTCTATCTTTCGGGTAGCTTGTTCTTCTTTGTGTGGATTTTGGTCCCCTTAAAACCTGGTGGTTTTGGGTCCATTCAAAACCTGTAGGAAATGGTTTTGGGTCCATTCAAAACTTATTTTTCCACTACTCAAAAACATCTTTTAAGTTCACCCAATAGTTATGATGATAGAGTTTGAACCTCCTATTTTTCCAAAATCCCTTTTTTTGTGGTGCACCTCTAATTGGAACTTGTTATCACTTGCTCTAAACTATTTGATTTCATATCCCACATCATAACATGTATGATTATTTCGAACTAGTGTAAATATGTACCCTCTATAGATACTATAAGGAATATGTTGGGCATTCCTCTTAGCTCTCAAGCTGTAATGTGAACAACCTAGCTATTGTTTTAGAAAATATTCCTAATAAAATCCTAATTTCTAATAATCTATTCCTAAAACCTTATGCAATAGATAGGAAATCCTACAAATCTAGTCTTAATTTCTCTATATCCCTTAAAGGTTTTAAATCTAACACCTATGACATGTGTAGCATGTGGTCACCTTTTTGTCCCCTTCTTGCAAGGAATGAGGGATGAGAAATGTGTGCCTAAACAAAATTATTTTTTCTCATATCCTTTATAATAATATTACCACCAAAATTCTCCATATTTACTTATCCCAACACACAAAAGATAAAATTTTCACTCAATTGTAAAACCTAAAGGTCACCAAAATTTTGAAACATCCTTCCAAGCTCACCCATATTGTAATGCCCCGCCAAGCAAACCCAAAGGACACATGTACATTTAGTATTTATGGCACCAAGTTTTTTTTTAAGTATTAATATACATCATAATAATCATATTTCACATAACATGAAACTAAACGAGAACCACATATAACAAATCCGTCGGGTTAACAAGACTGCATTACTTTTCACAACAACATTTTTACATCACATGAAAGGTTATTATACACCAGTAATAATAAGATAACATGAACATGGTTAACATATTAATCAAGTGGTTACAATATTACAATGCCACTTCCCAACATGAATGGGGAAGATACAATAAAATGGAATGTTACATTTGAAATGAAAGAGTACAAAGCTGCAATACTAGATTCAACTCTGGATCAACTCAAGAGTCACTGCAAGGTATAATTTCGCACTTCTCGATCGACAATTGGGGACCCAATGGGGTGCATAGCACGTTCCACCCAACCACGTGGACCCGAAGGCCCACCCCCCGTGCTAAGAGATGACAAGAAGGATCCCCAACAATAACCATCATACAAAACAAGGGTACAAGACTTCACAACAAGATCCACAATTACATAAGGCAATCTCAGCACAAGATACAACCAACACAAGATGTGCTCAACATAAGGATAAACCAACTAAGCATCAACATACAAATGTCAACATGTGTTTCCAGAGGCCCAAGAATAACATAGAGGGAAACAAAACATACATGGTTGTTAAAGGAAGAGTGTCATCGCAATGTTGCATTGGTTACCCTGGCGAATCTTCCTAGGTCCCAGCCCCCAAACTTGGGTTACCCTGGTGACCTCTTACGAAACCCGGCCCCACATGCAATCCTATGAGGCATCAATTGTCTTTCATAAGGACAAGACAATGATTTTGCCATTCCGGGCCTTCTCAACTCATCTCAAGCCCATACAAGCACTTGAGCCATGAGTGAGGCATACACTTATATCTTGTTAATGTGTAATTCTATCCAAAAACCCCTAAATAAATATTATCGTTTTCACTTGATTAACAAACTTCCAATGAGTTACCCTGAGACCACTTCCGAGTCTCGGCCCCCATTGAAAGCCACTCCCCTTATAAACAACCAGAATCAAAAGACACTATCAGGGTAAGCCCCATGCACAACATATATAGCCACATGATAAGTTGCATTAAGCAAGACATACACCATTCTACACAAAATCTTCATAACGAAACTATTTTCAAGTGCAAGGATAAACCCCTAACGTCAAATAGATCATACGAGCAATAGTTCACAAAGAACCAAAAATAAAGGCCGATAATAAAGCAGCACCTTTCTTTCCCTTTCTCTGGAAAACTGATAAATCACTAAAACAAGGGTTTCCCAACAAGGTGACAACAACACTTGTTCTCAAAAACAACATCAAACTCCAAGCCAAAAACAACCTCCATAAATAAAATCCATCATAAACTCCAAAACTGCACATAATGTCAAGAACAGAATAAAAGTGACAACATTACAAAGAGACCTATAGACTTATCCAAAGCTAACATATACAATTTTGTCACAAAATTAGTCGGGTATCTAAGGGAGACCTCTATTTCTTCCTCACAAGATACCCATCCATGATTTAACCAACAAACTTATAGTTTGATAAACAACATCATGCAAAATCCATCTCAAAACAATACCAAAATTCTACCAACATCCAACAACTGCAAAAGCAAGTCACAACACACAATTAAAAACAATCATGAATAACTTCATAAATAACAATATCATCCACCTTTTATTTATTTATTATACTCACTACAAGGACAATCTAGTCACTAATTATATACACATAACTGACAAATGATTTTCCAATATAATATCCATACAACAATACTAATTGTCATAGATAAACTTATCTATTAAAACCAATTACAAAATAATCTTAAGAAAACAAAATCAAAACCCTTATTTTCCCCTAGAATACTTCAACACTCCATCGCCAATTCTTTTCTACTACCATGATTCCCTACTACCTTTCCATTTCATTTATCAAATTTTCTAATTAATCAAATATTAATAAGTCCATATATTAACAAGGGAAAAAGAGAGGCTATTTAATTTACTACATTTTTTTTTAATTTTTTTTTGCAGGTCAAACAAATTGCAGCTGTGATAAGTTGCCTATAGTTTGAAGGAGGCTATTTAACTTTATACAATGCCTCAATTCTAATTGTTATAACTGTGACAGGTTGCCAAGTATATTAGAAAGTGAATATTGGAATTTGGAAGTATCGCCATCTACTTACATTCTTAATATTATTATCAAGTGCTGCAACTGCGATAGATTATCAGCAGAATCTAGCAAGTTATTTAAACATTTAAATTTCCTTTTTGTGTTCAAGTGTTGCGGCAGAGTCCGGTTAAATTGAAATCAGAGAGATTATTTAAAACCTCTACATCATTCTATTTTTGAGTACTGCAGTATGTGACAGATTGTCAACAAAATCTAAAGGCTGTACTCACCTCTACAGTCTTCTACGTTCAAGTGTTGCTGTTGAGCCAGGTTGCAAATTTTATCAGGGAGTTTATTTAAATCTATATAGCATTTTATTTTCAAGTACAGCAGATGTGTTAGGTTGCCAACGAAACAGGAATACTATCTAGTCTTACTTTTTTTTTTTATCCCTGGCCATCAGGGAAGTTGCAATTTCTTCCTTTCTTCAAACTTGCCATAACGACTGATGGCTCATTATTTTCCCAGCGAACCCACAAAGCAAAAGGCTGCTTTTCTAAAGAACGCGCATGTGGGTACTGAAAGATGATGATATTGACTTAATGGCCAGATTTGTGACATACAACGTCATGAGTGCTGATTAGTAGACTGGTTGGGCATCATTAGAGTTGAAAAAGGAAGTGTTACACACAAGCCACTGTACAAGCGTACACTCAAGCCAATAACGTAAACTCTTTTGCAAGCCTAGTCATAAATGAGACTATAAGAATTCTACGGATCATAGAACAGGGGTATTTTGGATCACTGAAATCGTTCAGCTTCTGGTGAACAGAGCATACCACCTGCAATTAAAATTTCTACACATCCAAGATTTGAACAAAGGAATCCTAATAAGCATGGGCTAGTTGAAAACCTGGGCCTTCGGATAATTTTCAGTAAGGATTATTACAAAGAGATTAAATATTTTTAATACACTCTTTTTCATAAAAAGGTTATCTTACGTTCATTTCGAAGTATGTGATTCTAGAGAATACGAATGATAGAGAAATATTGTCAGGGGTTGAAAATCAGTTTCAGCTGAAGATGATACAAATTGAGCTCTCTGATATTTACGGGCTAAGTGATAGTGCCTTAATAGAGGTCAATAGCTACTAACGAAATTCTCACGCCACAGTGCCCTCTAAATGTCTGATTATTGTTACAACTTGAATGGAGGTTTCAAAAGATAATACATGAAGACAACAATAAATGAATTCCCACGCAATGCTTGAAATGCACCAGCACAAAAGGGACAGGCTTCAATTTGCAAGGAGTTAACATTTAAGGAAGACTCCTGTTGATTATGCCTTCTATAAAAACAAAACTATGCGATGGAGAAATATAAATAGGGCATGCACACAATTGGACAAATTTCTTAAAGAAACGTGGTCACAAGGATGGCCATGAATAGAGGACATGCACAATATCACAACCTTAATCTAGAATGAATAGCTCGATATCGAGTTAGTGACCCTGATTCCCTGGTCAATCAATGGAATGCATAAATAAAACACTTAAAGCCAATTGATGACAGAGGAAGAACGCTTAAAGCCAAATCCTAAAGGCCCTCACAAATCATGATATAATAAATGCCTCAAATGCAGGATACGATGTAAAAAATAAAGACTTGATCATCTCTATGACAAACTCAAATCATTATATAGAGAACATGCATGCAATGTTATGGAAGGCTCAAGCCATGGCGCTGCCACTAGAGATTGATTTCCATGAATTCCTTAGTAGGAACTTCCATGACAAAACGGTGATAAACAAATGCAATGACATATTTAAGAAATTATGAGAGGGTAACCTACCTAGCGAACAAAGGCTCCAACTATTTCTTTTCAGTGAGCTCCACGATTATACAAATCAACCACTTGCTTGTTGGGTGAGATGTGATAGCCGAGACTAGAACAAAGCCACCATGCTTTAAAATAAATCTACAGATGCTGTGACTGAAATTGGCTTCTTCAGGTCCTCGACCTATCTTCCCTCCCTTTTCATTGTCTTACAAATCGAATCTTGATGTTTTCCTGTGGCTGGAGAAAATGATAGCCAAGAGCTTTTTTGAGAAAATCCCCCAAAAAAATAAAAATAAAACACTTTCACGGAAAGAGAGAGACCTCTCTTCCCCCGATTATCTTTCAGTTATCATTCAAAACAAAAAACCCGCATGCAAAACCATACATGCCAAAAATCTCTCTTTTGCTCACACCTGGAATTGGTTAACAAACTCCACTAACAAAAAGGGACCTTTCGACCCGCCGATAAGAATGAGATTACTTGAAGATGACAGCCAAAAGGCCGAAATAGGCTGGGTGCATTACCGGAAATCTCCAGATATGGACTGCATTTAAGCAGTTACACCACATTTGATCTGGAAAGACATATTAATTTATTTATTATATTATTATTATTATTACGTTCACATTCAATTTAATTTTATTTTAATATTAAATTTTATTATATATACTTATTCCCAAGTCGAGCGAGGATTACTTAAAGGTGATGATTAGGAATAATGCTAGCTTATGAATAAAATATGGCTTATATCTCAACCCGACTCAAAAACCCCCGTTTATCAAACGGTTTATAATTTAAATAACCATACACATAAAATCAAATAATCTAAATCATGAAATGGTGAAATAGGGAGGGGCACTACATTCTCCCCCCCAAGGACTCGACTTACTCCTGGAAGTCACATGGTTAAACATAGCATTCATAATTATAAGAGTCATCAAAATTCAAGTAACCGAATATGAAAACGACCATCGACATGTCATCACAAATTAAACATTATAATCACGATATCAACATGACAACACAATTCATAAAAGCGAAAGAACAACCAAAACAATTGACAAAACACAAAATCCATACCGACTGAGTTACACAGAGGGGGTACATATTCTCGTCGAGGATGATGGAAAAGTTGGGAAACCTTCTTGTCAACTCTATTTTTCCACATTATTCCCATTGGGTTTCATGAGGCTCGCCCAGTCCTGCAGAGCAGGTGGAATCGAGGCTTACTACCTGCAATCCTGCATAAAAATAAACATTGTGTACAAAATATATATATATCAAATCAACCTAGTGTAGAGGGAATTGTCATGTCGTATGCCTCTCATGAATGAGTGATACGACATCGTCCTTCTAACACTCTACAATTAGTGATACATCATAAACAATCATCAATAATAATTACTAATTAGATGCAACCATAGCATTAAATCCACATGTTAAACATAACCAATTAATTACCTTCATCATCGAGATTCGAAGCCGACTACCTGAAAATCATAAACTAAGATGGAAACATAACACATTAGCACCAGTTATTCATGCTAATTCATTGCCAAGATACAAATTTCTGGTTAAACTTCATCATTTAAACATCATGTACTACGTTCTATTCATTACTGAATGCAAAATATCACAATATATGTGTCACAAGATCATAATTTATGGCCTTTTTAGAAACAGAAACATAATTATCACTTCAAAACACACATAATTTCAGATTTAACACACACATACACTGCATACACACCCAAATTCACTTCACACCAGAGACACCACAAAGCAACCTAAGGGTAACACATGAGTTCCAAAATGCATTTCCAGTAGGAAGGATATCGATGCATTGCGCACTACACCGAGGGTCCTATCCTTTCCACCGGATTTCTGCACCATAGAACCTACATCACCCAGGGACAAACTAAAGCAACCAAGTATAAACTATACAAACAGGCTGACACACACTTACAAGTACGAGCAACTAGGTCAACACAATGGGCTCATAGTGCCCCAGTGTATAAACCTATGCTCTAATACCAACTGTAATGCCCCGCCAAGCAAACCCAAAGGACACATGTACATTTAGTATTTATGGCACCAATTTTTTTTTAAAGTATTAACATACATCATAATAATCATATTTCACATAACATGAAACTAAACGAGAACCACATATAACAAATCCTTCGGGTTAGCAAGACTACATTACTTTTCACAACAACATTTTTACATCACATGAAAGGTTATTATACACCAGTAATAATAAGATAACATGAACATGGTTAACATATTAATCAAGTGGTTACAATATTACAATGCCACTTCCCAACATGAATGGGGAAGATACAATAAAATGGAATGTTACATTTGAAATGAAAGAGTACAAAGCTGCAATACTGGATTCAACTCTGGATCAACTCAAGAGTCACTGCAAGGTATAATTTTGCACTTCTCGATCGACAATTGGGGACCCAATGGGGTGCATAGCACGTTCCACCCAACCACGTGGACCCGAAGGCCCACCCCCCGTGCTAAGAGATGACAAGAAGGATCCCCAACAATAACCATCATACAAAACAAGGGTACAAGACTTCACAACAAGATCCACAATTACATAAGGCAATCTCAGCACAAGATACAACCAACACAAGATGTGCTCAACATAAGGATAAACCAACTAAGCATCAACATACAAATGTCAACATGTGTTTCCAGAGGCCCAAGAATAACATAGAGGGAAACAAAACATACATGGTTGTTAAAGGAAGAGTGTCATCGCAATGTTGCATTGGTTACCCTGGCGAATCTTCCTAGGTCCCGGCCCCCAAACTTGGGTTACCCTGGTGACCTCTTACGAAACCCGGCCCCACATGCAATCCTATGAGGCATCAATTGTCTTTCATAAGGACAAGACAATGATTTTGCCATTCCAGGCCTTCTCAACTCATCTCAAGCCCATACAAGCACTTGAGCCATGAGTGAGGCATACACTTATATCTTGTTAATGTGTAATTCTATCCAAAAACCCCTAAATAAATATTATCGTTTTCACTTGATTAACAAACTTCCAATGAGTTACCCTGAGACCACTTCCTGGTCTCGGCCCCCATTGAAAGCCACTCCCCTTATAAACAACCAGAATCAAAAGACACTATCAGGGTAAGCCCCATGCACAACATATAAAGCCACATGATAAGTTGCATTAAGCAAGACATACACCATTATACACAAAATCTTCATAACGAAACTATTTTCAAGTGCAAGGCTAAACCCCTAACGTCAAATAGATCATACGAGCAATAGTTCACAAAGAACCAAAAATAAAGGCCGATAATAAAGCGGCACCTTTCTTTCCCTTTCTCTGGAAAACTGATAAATCACTAAAACAAGGGTTTCCCAACAAGGTGACAACAACACTTGTTCTCAAAAACAACATCAAACTCCAAGCCAAAAACAACCTCCATAAATAAAATCCATCATAACCTCCAAAACTGCACATAATGTCAAGAACAGAATAAAAGTGACAACATTACAAAGAGACCTATAGACTTATCCAAAGCTAACATATACAATTTTGTCACAAAATTAGTCGGGTATCTAAGGGAGACCTCTATTTCTTCCTCACAAGATACCCATCCATGATTTAACCAACAAACTTATAGTTTGATAAACAACATCATGCAAAATCCATCTCAAAACAATACCAAAATCCTACCAACATCCAACAACTACAAAAGCAAGTCACAACACACAATTAAAAACAATCATGAATAACTTCATAAATAACAATATCATCCACCTTTTATTTATTTATTATACTCACTACAAGGACAATCTAGTCACTAATTATATACACATAACTGAAAAATGATTTCCCAATATAATATCCATACAACAATATTAATTGTCATAGATAAACTTATCTATTAAAACCAATTACAAAATAATCTTAAGAAAACAAAATCAAAACCCTTATTTTCCCCTAGAATACTTCAACACTCCATCGCCAATTCTTTTCTACTACCATGATTCCCTACTACCTTTCCATTTCATTTATCAAATTTTCTAATTAATCAAATATTAATAAGTCCATATATTAACAAGGGAAAAAGAGAGGCTATTTAATTTACTACATTTTTTTTAATTTTATTTTTTGCAAGTCAAACAAATTGCAGCTGTGATAAGTTGCCTATAGTTTGAAGGAGGCTATTTAACTTTATACAATGCCTCAATTCTAATTGTTATAACTGTGACAGGTTGCCAAGTATATTAGAAAGTGAATATTGGAATTTGGAAGTATCGCCATCTACTTACATTCTTAATATTATTATCAAGTGTTGCAACTGCGATAGATTATCAGCAGAATCTAGCAAGTTATTTAAACATTTAAATTTCCTTTTTGTGTTCAAGTGTTGCGGCAGAGTCCGGTTAAATTGAAATCAGAGAGATTATTTAAAACCTCTACATCATTCTATTTTCGAGTACTGCAGTATGTGACAGATTGTCAACGAAATCTAAAGGCTGTACTCACCTCTACAGTCTTCTACGTTCAAGTGTTGTTGTTGAGCCAGGTTGCAAATGTTATCAGGGAGTTTATTTAAATCTATATAGCATTTTATTTTCAAGTACAGCAGATGTGTTAGGTTGCCAACGAAACAGGAATACTATCTGGTCTTACTGTTTTTTTTTTATCCCTGGCCACAAGGGAAGTTACAATTTCTTCCTTTCTTCAAACTTTCCATAACGACTGATGGCTCATTATTTTCCCAGCGAACCCACAAAGAAAAAGGCTGCTTTTCTAAAGAACACGCATGTGGGTACTGAAAGATGATGATATTGACTTAATGGCCAGATTTGTGACATACAACGTCATGAGTGCTGATTAGTAGACTGGTTGGGCATCATTAGAGTTGAAAAAGGAAGTGTTACACACAAGCCACTGTACAAGCGTACACTCAAGCCAATAACGTAAACTCTTTTGCAAGCCTAGTCATAAATGAGACTATAAGAATTCTACGGATCATAGAACAGGGGTATTTTGGATCACTGAAATCGTTCAGCTTCTGGTGAACAGAGCATACCACCTGTAATTAAAATTTCTACACATCCAAGATTTGAACAAAGGAATTCTAATAAGCATGGGCTAGTTGAAAACCTGGGCCTTCGGATAATTTTCAGTAAGGATTATTACAAAGAGATTAAATATTTTTAATACACTCTTTTTCATAGAAAGGTTATCTTACGTTCATTTCGAAGTATGTGATTCTAGAGAATACGAATGATAGAGAAATATTGTCAGGGGTTGAAAATCAGTTTCAGCTGAAGATGATACAAATTGAGCTCTCTGATATTTACGGGCTGAGTGATAGTGCCTTAATAGAGGTCAATAACTACTAACGAAATTCTCACGCCACAGTGCCCTCTAAATGTCTGATTATTGTTACAACTTGAATGGAGGTTTCAAAAGATAATACATGAAGACAACAATAAATGAATTCCCACGCAATGCTTGAAATGCACCAGCACAAAAGGGACAGGCTTCAATTTGCAAGGAGTTAACATTTAAGGAAGACTCCTGTTGATTATGCCTTCTATAAAAACAAAACTATGCGATGGAGAAATATAAACAGGGCATGCACACAATTGGAAAAATTTCTTAAAGAAACGTGGTCACAAGGATGGCCATGAATAGAGGACATGCACAATATCACAACCTTAATCTAGAATGAATAGCTCGATATCGAGTTAGTGACCCTAATTCCCTGGTCAATCAATGGAATGCATAAAATAAAACACTTAAAGCCAATTGATGACAGAGGAAGAACGCTTAAAGCCAAATCCTAAAGGCCCTCACAAATCATGATATAATAAATGCCTCAAATGCAGGATATGATGTAAAAAATAAAGACTTGATCCTCTCTATGACAAACTCAAATCATTATATAGAGAACATGCATGCAATGTTATGGAAGGCTCAAGCCATGGCGCTGCCACTAGAGATTGATTTCCATGAATTCCTTAGTAGGAACTTCCATGACAAAACGGTGATAAACAAATGCAATGACATATTTAAGAAATTATGAGAGGGTAACCTACCTAGCGAACAAAGGCTCCAACTATTTCTTTTCAGTGAGCTCCACAATTATACAAATCAACCACTTGCTTGCTGGGTGAGATGTGATAGCCAAGACTAGAACAAAGCCACCATGCTTTAAAAGAAATCTACAGATGTTGCGACTGAAATTGGCTTCTTCAGGTCCTCGGCCTATCTTCCCTCCCTTTTCATTGTCTTACAAATCGAATCTTGATGTTTTCCTATGGCTGGAGAAAATGATAGCCAAGAGCTTTTTTGAGAAAATCCCCCAAAAAAATAAAAATAAAACACTTTCACGGAAAGAGAGAGACCTCTCTTCCCCCGATTATCTTTCAGTTATCATTCAAAACAAAAAACCCGCATGCAAAACCATACATGCCAAAAATCTCTCTTTTTCTCACACCTGGAATTGTTTAACAAACTCCACTAAAAAAAAGGGACCTTTCGACCCGCCGATAAGAATGAGATTACTTCAAGAAGACAGCCAAAAGGCCGAAATAGGCTGGGTGCATTACCGGAAATCTCCAGATATGGACTGCATTTAAGCAGTTACACCACATTTGATCTGGAAATACATATTAATTTATTTATTATATTATTATTATTACGTTCACATGCAATTTAATTTAATTTTATTATTAAATTTTATTATATATACTTATTCCCAAGTCGAGCGAGGATTACTTAAAGGTGACGATTAGGAATAATGCTAGCTTATGAATAAAATATGGCTTATATCTCAACCCGACTCAAAAACCCCCGTTTATCAAACGGTTTATAATTTAAATAACCATACACATAAAATCAAATAATCTAAATCATGAAATGGTGAAACGGGGAGGGGCACTACACATATGCTCTTACACCAATTTTACTATCTATACCTGGATATTGATCCAAAGTGATCCCAGGAAACCTAGGATATAAATCATTCATTATTTAGATCTTTCCATCCCTATAAGCAACAATTACTATTCCTTCATGTTATAATTCCTCATGCACTCTCTCTCTCTCTCATATCTCAAATGAGGAATTTCCCAGAGTAACTAATATTATGTGACCACTATATGTTCTATACATAAAAGAGACAAATTTTTAGTATTGACCAAACATGTTAATAGCGTTTCTTTTTTTTTAGGTTGATATAAAAGATTTCAATTGTGGTTCAATATATAAACTATATAAGAGAAGGGGGTCCAAATTACTACAACAATGCGTATAAAACATTTATTCATGAAATCATCTTTTAGAATGTTCTACTAACTATTATATTTCCCAAGATGCTAGAATAAATTGTATTAAACTAGTATTATGAGTTACCTAAGTGGTCTATTCACACATTTTTACAACAATTGGATGGAATATTTGAAAGCATTTCATAGAATAAAGCTACTCAAAATTAACATTCAAAATTTCCTCCACATTAGATAGGAGCATGAAAAAATATAGTACACTTCATCACTCAATGTAGGTGTGTTCTCTATGCTAAAATTAGTACCTCATATGCATATTTTATTACCTCATTCTCAGGAATTATAAGATTAAGAAAATAATCCTTGTATCCATCCATTCAATTTCCTTGCTCATCTTATTTTTCATGAACTTAGTATTTTCCTCTGTAAAATATTCAAAGGTTAAACACATGATGTAAATTAATAACAATATTTCCAATCCTAAACCATTCCTATAAATCTTTTCATCATAGACAAGGATACTAGGTATAACATTATCGTGGGATGACCTTTGGTTAAAAGGATGAAATATATCCCATATAGAATGATCTTTGAGGTGTTTTTTTATTCTTCACATAGACTAGTTCCATGGTAGTAATGTATATCAATATTCCATTAAATCCTCTCATGTACCTTCTTTAAGAAAAAAATCAAAGTTTCCTAGCCTTATTAAGTCACTAATTTGATCTTCATGTCTATTTTTTTCTATAAACATGGTCAAAGCCCTCTTCCTTATATTAATAATTATGATTGTACTAATTTTATACACACCTAATACCGTTTGGTAGGTGGACCTTCATCATTCTCAATTCTAATCCATTTTTCTAATTTTTCTTTTCATCATAGACAAGGATACTATGTATCATATTATCATATGATGATCTTGGGTTCAAAGGATGAAATCTATCCCATATACACTATTTAATGAGGTTTTTATTCTTCATGTAGGATAGGTCCATCATACTAACAAAATATGAATATTCTATTAAATTCTCCATTGTACCTTCTTTAAGGAACTTTTAAAAGTTTACTAGCCTTATCAAGTCACTAATTGATTTTCATATCCAAATTGTTTTGATAAACACGATCAAAGACCTCTTCCTTATGTTGATGATTATGATGGTATTAATTTTTTACACACCTATCACCATTAGGTAGGTGGATCTTCATTTCATTCACAATCCTAAACCATTCCTATAAATATTTTCATCATAAACAATGATAATGGGTATAAAATTTAAACATTTGAGCCAACAATGAAATATAGTTACTATATTAGATGCAAATGTGGTAAGTAGATACAAGCTTAAAATTGTGGACACTTTATGAAAATTGGTACCATATTAATAATGCTTGGATAGATGATCAACCCTACTATGTTATAAACAAGGGTAGAAAAGATACTACATTGATGAAAATTACATAGTATTTTTCATGTTGCCAATAGAAATTTCAATGACAATCTCCCCCTTTGTCATTGATGACAACATGAATCAACTCAAGTATCCATGTCTTCTCCCCCTTTGATATCAACGGCAAAGGGTGTGCACGTATTTTTTTGTTCTTTTCTCCCCCTTTGACATCATTCACATATACTTGCCTTTATTTCTCCTTCTCTCCCTTTCATATATATAATATATTACCTAACTTACATACTCCTCTTAACTAATATTTGTATATTGATGATGAGGACCATTGCAAAGGGGAGAGATGGAAAATAAAGGTTCCTAGGGTTCAACTACAATATCTTTGATTTAATATGCAAGGAACTCATACTATTTGAGGTATAAAACCATACTAATCTCCACTTACATTAGCATTTAGGAGGCATACTATAATAATTTACCCTGGCATAGTTGAACTTTACTCTGTTGATACTTTTTCTTAGGGAACTAATGAATCCTTTAGGTTCATACGTTCTTGCCCCACAATATTAAATTATAATCCTCCATAAAAATTATAGGATACAATATCTCCCATATTTATCGATAGGGTAACAAGCTAGTCGACTACTTTCCCAACATAGGGGTTTCTTCAAGGTTTAGAGTAGGTACCAAGCCTAAAGGTAAATGCAAGAAGATGAGTTCACAAAACATGAAAGTTTTTTCCCTATAAAAAAATCCAAAATCGGCTTCAACAAAACGGGATCTCGTTTAGGTTTGGGGCCCCGAGCCAAAAATAGGATCCCTTTTTTTTAAAAATGAGATCCTATTCTAAAACAAGATCCCTCTTTTTAAAAAATAGGATCATGTTTCATAAAAAATGGGATCCCCTTGCAAAATGGGATCCCATTTTTTAAATTCATAATTTTTTATTTTTTTTTATGAAATAGGATCCCATTTTTAAAAATTTGATTTTTTAGTCAAATTTTTGCTTTGTTTTTCGGTTTAGGAAAAGGCTTGGGGACCCGAACCTAAGCTTTGGACTTGGATTGACCTACAAGTTGAAGGTCCTGACAATGTCACAAGAAAATAGTGACTTTGGACATATGTCTGAAGACATTTTTTGTAGACTTTTTTGAAAAATTTAAATATTTTTTCTATTTTTCAATTATTTTTTGATGAAACTGGTCCATAAACTTAAAATATCAGAGTTTTTTTGGTATGTGTAGGATCATGATGGGCCAAAAAGTGGCAATGTGATGGGTATGTGGCTGTTGACTTATTTTTTACCAAAAATTGATGAAATGAAAAGGGTTTTTAAAGGAGATTCTCAGATTTCCACCAATATAAATTATGCTTTACTTTGAATTTAATAAGTAATTATTATTCATTTTCTATTCAAATTATGACTAAAGTGTTGATTGATAGGCTGATTGAAAAATATCTATAGCTTTCAAAGAGTATCACATTTTTTGAATCTAAAACATGTGTCACATTCTATGCTTCACATACTATAGGATTAAAAATATAAACATTGAATTTCATGAAGTTTTGACCAAGTTAAGGTGGTCAGACATACGAGTTTTTATATTTTCTAAAAGTTGTAATAAAAATTCATAATTAATTATTTACTAAGAAAAATTACAAAAATATGCATCACATCAGGACATGAGTCCTCTACTTATATCTAAAATCTTATAAAAAATATTATCATTTTATTGTGGTTAGGGTGGTCATCAAACACCCACTTCTTATTTTTTCCCTGAAATTTAAGTACTACTGCATTGAAATTTAAAATTTTCACCAAATACATTTTTTTTCTTCTTAAACAAACCTAGTAGTTTAGAAACTACATTCAATTTTATATAGATTCTATTCTTACATATTTTTGAAATAATATAGATAACTTATTCAAATTCTTACATCAAGTTGCCTAACTTTGATTTTTTTTATTTTTTTGCCACTTAAGGGCCTATTTTTTCCATGATGATCCTGCACATACCCTTTTATTATTTTAATAATTTTTAATTAAGATATTTTTTTGTAAAACAAATTGCATGAAAATGTACTTAAGAAAATTCTTTTCAATTAATTTTTTGTTTTTTTAAATGATAATTTTAGGTCATCTTATCCATGACGTACACGATGATTTTTCAAAATGATAAATTTGGCTAATAAAAAATTAACAAAAAAATAAAATTAATGGGTATGTGCAGGATCATCATGGAAAAAACAAGTCCTTAAGTGGCAAAAAATTCAAAAAATCAAAGTTAGGCAACTTGACGTAAAAATTTGAATAAGTTATCTATATTATTTCAAAACTATGTAAGAATAGAATCTGTAGCAAATTGAATGTAGTTTCTAAACTACTAGGTTTATCTATTTGGTGAAAATTTCAAATTTCAATGTAGTAGTACTTAAATTTCAAGGAAAAAATAAGAAGTAGGTGTCTGTCTAACTACCCTAACCACAATAAAATGATAATTTTTTTATAAGATTTTAGACATAAGTAGAGGACTCATGTCTAGATGTGATGCATATTTTTTTGTAATGTTTTTCCAAGTAAATAATTAATTATGAATTTTTTATTATAACTTTTAAAAAATATAAAAACTCATATGTCTGACCACCTTAACTTGGTCAAAACTTCATGAAATTCAATTTTTTTTTTTTTAATCCTATAGTATGTGAAACATAGAATGTGATGCATGTTTTGGATTCCAAAAATGTGATATCATTTGAAAGGTATATATGTTTTTCAATAAACCCATCAATCGGGACTTTAGCCATTATTCAAATTGAAAATGAATAATAATTATTTCTTAAATTCAAAGTATTTAAAGCATAATTTATATTGGTGGAAAGCTAAGAATCTCTTTTGAAAACCCTTTTCATTTCATCAATTTTAGGTAAAAAAAAGTCGTCAACCACATACCCTACAAATACCCATCATATTGCCACTTTTTGGCCCATCATGATCTTGCACATACCCCAATAAAAAATTACAAAAAAATATTGAAAACATGCTTCAGTGAGTTAAAAATATTTTCACAAAAGGATTTAGAAAAATACAACATAATTTAGGTCAAAAAATGGATGTACACATGCATGATATAGTATAAAAAATTAACTTTTAAACAGTGGTTTTTAGAAATGTTCACCTATTGAAAACCAATTTGTAGCATCTGGGTATTGAAATAAATTACATATTTGGAAACTAGACTCTAAGTACTACATTTTATGATTAGTGACTTTTTTCAAGATACCATCTCTAAGTACTTCAAATTTTAAGGCCAAATATGTCAAATTTTGAAAATCAATGAAAACACTTCCACCTTTTGGCCAAAAAGTGGACTCAACTTCTTGTCAACACCCGTAATGTGTTAATCCACTTTAGTAAATGTAATTCGTTAAGATACATTGTGAAAAGATAAATGGTGATCAATATGTGTCAGGAATAAAGTATCTAACTATTATAGAAACTATTCAATCTTCTCTACACCAACATACATAGATTGTAACAAGAGATTTCCATCATTAATCCATCAAGATTTTTTTATTTTTTACAAAAAAGTGGCAAGCCACTAAACATTTTATTAATAGAAAAAGAGTGGGATACAAACTGATGCTCCTCAAGAGTAGATATACAAAGAATGTAATTAGAGTATGATTTAAAAAACCCTCCATGATAGATAATGGAGTGAATAACCAAAAAATGAAGAGCTACATCCAAAAACAAGTTGGCAAGTCTGATCCATGAAGTCTCAAAAAAAATGTAGAGAGAATTACATCATCATGCAAAAATCTAGTGAAACATAGAAAGTTCGAAACAACATGATTAGAGCCATATGCAAAGCAAAGGAGTAATGGTGCTCAACAAAGCCATAGAGATGCTCAAGGAACCCTAAAATATCAAAAAAAAAAATTAGTGGAAACCAAGAGAGAACACCATTAGTGAAAAAAACTCCACATGCAATAGAGATGAAGGAAATCATGGAAACCAAAGATTAGTAAAAAGCCAAAAGAAGGAAAGAAAAACTTGAAGTGCAACTTTCAGAGGAGGATTTAATGTTGGTGGGAGGAAAAAAATGAGGCACATCATGGGGTTCAACCAAAGCATTTTGAATAAGAAATTTGACAACATGAAAGAGATTTTGTAGATTATCACAAAAATAATTACCCAAACGGCCTCTCATTCTTCTTAATCTAGAATTAAATTCTCTTGGACAATCATCAATTAGCTCGTGTGCCATTGGACATAACAATATTGAGAGATGCTTGTCAGAAAGTAGGTGTTGGCAACAAATAATACGTCCAACCTCATTCGTGCCATGGAGAATATTGTAGCTTTCAAGAGAAAGATGCATATTTGAGAGTGGACATATGTGAGGAAAGAGGTAAGTCCTTGCCAAAAATTTAACCATCTCCATGTACCACAAGACATCCATCAAGTTTGAAACAAACATTGAAGCTATCTCATATGATAAGGCCATGGCATGGAAGTCTAACCAGTCCCAACCCAAAATAATGAAAATGGCATCTACAACTTGATTGCATTCAATCCCAAAATATCTTCGTAATTTCTCAATTGTGAAGGGAGATTTATCCCTTACTTCATGCATTATGGTAGGAACAAGTACCCTAAATTGGCTCTCCATTGACACAACTTGAAAACATTTGATTTTCCATAGAGGAATAGCCTAAGAGATAATTCAAAAAAGATAAATGAGCCCATGAAAAATTAGAAATAGGTGAACATATTTGAAGTTAATACATTGTCATACCATTGTACCAAATGAAGGTGTGAATGCTTATAACCATTAATGCAAGGCCAAATGTGGTCAAATAGCAAACATATGTCACTGTATTGAACTCCAACCAAGAGAGGTCTTGTTCAAAGGTTTGATGAAAATTTAGTGCCAATTAGGCAAAAACACTATTTTTAGCAACATTTACTTGGAGACCTTGGTTGCAAATGCTTTATTGGTGGCAGAGGGCCTTGGATGAGATGGAAAATTTTACTTGGAGACCTTGGTTGCAAATGCTGGTGTGGTATGATGATGTACAACAGTTATTTTATGCTAGGTAGGATTGGCTCATGCAAGGGCATGAGCATACTATGATCGAGTGCTACCTACTTGATAGGGTAGTGAGAAAGTTTGGGGACATATAGGATAGGCCAGATGATCAGTACATGGACATCTTTGTGAGGACTACCAGAGAGACTACATGGGGTCAGGCGATCCCAACATCAAATGAGGTGGACTCTTTTAGATAGCTAGTAGATAGGCCATGAGCCTATGATCAGGGACAGGAAGATCTAGGCATTACACATGGCTACGAAAATTGGTTTAGGCCTCTAATATAATTGACAGTTTCTTGGACAATACTTCCATGGTGGAGACCTTAGGGTAGGACAACCAAGAGAGGACAACTTCCCATAGGAGGAGTAGGAGGACCACCTCCACACCAGCTAGACTATGGAGATGAGCACCAATAGAGTGATCAGCCCAGGGATCAACATCCACCTGTGAGGGACCAACAACCACCATAGAGGGACTAGCCACCATAGAGAGATCAACAACCACTGCCACCACCTCTGCCACCTCAGCCCGATCAAAGAGATTCCTTGGTATAGTTGTTGTAGGGTCAAATAAAAGGGTTCCAGGCTAAGTTACAAACATTGAAAATAGAGAGGGACCAAGCTAGATAACAAGTCCAGGCCCTCACCATGAAGCGAGATCAGGCAAGGCAACAATGATAGACTACAAAGCTACAACTAGCCCAAGAGGTTGGAAGGAAAAAATATCTAGAGAGCATGGAAGAAGCATCATAGGGAAGGATATTCCTCATGCAAATGTACCATGAGGCAATGCGGGAGGCTGAGTACTATAGGCTACATTATCGACAGGCAGTGCCTTCGGCGGCTTGGGTGTCAAATTTTTCTCACCAGATAGGGTACAGACATATAGTTGATAGTGTTGAGAGGTAGGTGGGTGAGGGGTGTAGCCACCAAGGCTAGCTACCACATATTTTTGATTTGCATACTTGATTCTTTTTGAGATACATGGGCTCCATTTTTTGATAGCCTCGTGGGAATTCTACATTGATTGATACACATACACATTTGATCCTAATTTTGTACCATGACAGTTACATTATTTTGATATATATGATATAATAAATTCATTATATGATGTGTCCTATTTTATTTATGCATTATGGATGTATGTATATGCAATGTGACTCTATATCATGTGATGCGATGTATGTATGATTCTATATTATGTGATGTATGATTATGCAAATGCTTATGGATGTATTTCTTTTTTTGTATCTTTTCTATGCACTTTTTATGATGATGCATGGAGCATGCAAATTTTTATGACATGAAAATGATTTTAATATACTTAGACTAACAAATCTATATTATGCCCCTAATGGATGATGTTATATATTATGATCATGAGAACTATGAGATGCTCTTTCTCTTTTTTAGTATCTTTTTTCAATATGTATGTATGGATGATATGATATGTATATGATTATGTAATTGATGATATGATGATGCATGTATAGATGACATGATGATGCATATATGGATGACATGATGATGCTTATATGGATGATGTGATGATGCTTTTATGATTATTCCATGGATGCAAATGTATGGTTTATGAGATACTTAGAATAACCAATCTATATTATGCAATGATGAAATGCAATGCATGTGAGATGATCAGTGTTTTCTATTATGATATGGATGATATGCAACATGTTGATAGTTTGTGGACCCAGGATGGATTCATTGGTGATTTTTTTATTAACTATGATGGTACCATGCTAGGAAAGAGAGAAGAAAAAAGAAATGAGATGAAGAAAAGAGGATCCAACAAGCCTATGATCTATGAGACTTTATTAGAGATGGTAATGATGATGATGCTTATCAGGAATTTGGATTTTAAAAGGGCTTACTTACCTTATGTTTGATAACACACATAGGCATGATGCATCAAGGTATAAAGAACCAGGATGGCGTTGCACCTCTAGTGTGATGGAATTTGACTCGATAATCAAATAAGAGTACTCATGTTTACACCTGACATACAAAACCTTATTTAAAATGCAATTCAAATACTCCAAACATCTCAGACCAAAACATGGAAAGGAAAGCCTTATCATGTGGTCAATAGGACAGTTAAAACACCCTCCCTACAAACCAAACAAAGCACGTATGACCAATGTTATATTACAAGAATATCCAACAAGCACAATAGAAAAATATAATGATCATTGACCCATTCCTTTATCTCTATATCCCTTTGTTTGGACATCATCAAAAGGTCATCAAAATTAGCACAATAAGATAATACAAAAGAAAAAGAAGTAAACAAACAAGCTAATGTTCTTCATACCGCTATCCAAGACTAAACTATAGTGATGCTTAATGTTGATGTCCATTGTAGGAAGGATGCATCCTAGGACGTGATGTTATCAGATGAATTTGGGATTGATTGGATGATAGGCTATTAATACCAGGAGTTGACCAACTTGTTTACTTACTAACCTAGACTTGAAACATTGATGTTTTGATTTTTCACTTATAACCTACTAGACTTGTTTTCAACTGTTTCACCAAAGGTTTGGGATGTCAATGATTTGATAAGAACATTCCCCTAGTGTGATGTGATAGACTAATCTAATATAGGTAGGAAAAAATTACCTTAGGAATGGGCTGAGTATTACTAGGAGGGATCATGATACAAACATAGGACCAAGATATGATGTGGACACAAATGGGTGATAGATGGATGCAATTGAAGGGTGCGATGGAATACAATGGATGGATGATGAGGAATGAACCATAGGGGTTGTGATGGATGTAAGGTGCTTATTTACACAAGGTGCCTGTTTACAAGGTTTTCAAAAAGGTACTTGCCCAAAGTGCCACCGAAGTGGTTTTCACTAGAGGATGATTTTTATCTTTACTGTTTTTAATTCTTTTTCTAATTTTTTTAGATTTTTATATTTTTTGATTTTTTTTATATTTTTGGATTTATACCCTAGAAGATTAGGCATAATTTTTTTTGAGATGGGAGATATTCATGAGCTCCTATATAGGCTCTCCTTCGGGCGTTGATAACTGATATGCCCCTAACTTGTAGCTGGGTGTGATGATGAAGGGTCCCAACCAATTGGGCTCAAACTTGCCCTTGTTGTCTAAATTTTGAACATTTTTCTAATTCTCCTTCAAAAAAAACTCTTCAACTTGGAAGGTATGACTCTTTATCTTCTTATTGTAGCTCCACTTGAGATAGTTCAATCTCAATGGAAAGTATGGCTTCTGATTTGTAGACTAGGGAGAAAGGGTTTGTACCTATTGGTGTGTGCATACTTGTTCAGTAGGCCCATAAGGAAAGATTTAGCTACAGATGCTAGTCATGACCAGTTTCATTAACTGTCTTTTTGAGGATTTTCAAGATGGTTTTATTTGTATCCTCAACTTGGTCATTTCCTTGGGGGTAGTATGGAGTGAAAAAGTGATGTTGGATATTGAACTTGTGGCATAGGTCTTGAACATCCTGGTCATTGAAAGGTATCCCATTATCTAAGATAATGGCTTGAGGGACACCATAGTAGAAAATTAGGTAATTCAGGATGAACTTAGAAATTTTCTTTCCTATGATATAGGTAATTCAGGATGAACTACAAACACCTTCGAACATAGTGGTGAGCTTCCCTTTCCATTGTAGGCCAATAGTACCTAGTCCTTAGCAATTTCTTAGCCAAGGTCATACCACTTGAATGTGAACCATAAATTTCATTGTGTACCTTAGTTAAAGAAGTCAAAGCTTCCTCAACATTTAGGCATTGTAAAAGGGTTCCTTCAATGCTCCTATAGTATAGGATGTCTCCTAAGATGATAAAATGGGATGAATATTTGAAAAATGCTCTCTTAAGGTTCGAGGTTATATCAGTGGGGAGGACTCCTATTCTCAAGTAGGTGTATATATCATGATACCAGGGATCACCCAGACCAACTATTTCACACACAAATTCAAACTTTGGTACCTCAAATGCTGGTATGAGAAGCTTCTCTACAAGGAATTATTTCATAGGAATGTTGTGTGGGATATCCAATATTGATCTGATTGTTGCCATAACATCTATCACTTTGTTATTTTCCCTTGGTAGCTACTCAAATGTGTTATAAATGAAGGACTCTTTGAGGCTTTCCACCAATTTCTTGTATGGATTCAACTTGTCATCCTTCATTTGGTACTCGTCATTGACCTGGTTGATTATGAGCTATGAATCTCCATAGAATTTAAGTGTCATGATCTGCCATTGCATTGCAATTCTTAGCCCTATGACAAGAGCCTCATATTCTACAATGTTATTGGTGTAATAAAATGACAACTTATATGATTTAGTTATGCAATCCCCTTGTGGTGTGATAAAGAAGATTCCAGCTGCTGACCCGTGTTGTGTCTAGGATCCATCAAAGTACATTTTCCAGTGATCTTCCACACTTACATTGAAGATGGATTCATCAAGGAACTTTGATACGAGTGGATTCTCTAAATATATTGGTGCTTCTACTGGCTAATCCACAATTTCTTGTCCTTTAATGGCCTTGCATTCCACATACTCATTTTCGTGCTCTGTCAAGATCATAACCCATTTAGCCATACGCCTTGTGAGTGTTGCTTTAGAAATAAGATACTTGAGGTGGTCTATCTTTGAAATGAGTTTTATCTTATGTGCTAGCATATAGTTTCTGAATTTTTGTATGGTGAACATGACTGCTAAGCAAGCCTTCTTAATGGATTTATAATTTAGATTGTGTCCTACCATAGTTTGGCTTATGTAATAAGTAGGTCTCTCTTTCCCATTTTCATCATGTTGTGTTAAGAGAGCTTGAAGTGCTTCTATTGTTGCTGATATGTATAGGATCAAGGGTTTTCCTAGAATTGGTGGCATGAGAACTGGTGTTGTGGTTAAGTACTCCTTGATTTTATTGAATGTTTGATCATGTTTTGTTGGATTCCAGTTGTTTTTATGGTTTGTCCTTGATGACAAAATCTCTTTCAGTTGGTTCTCCTTGATGATCAGTCTCAGATATAGTGTGTTGTGTACTGATGCCCTGAATTCAATGTGAAGATAGGTATCTTGTCACATTTATCAGAGGTGGTAATGCACTTTTGGGCTTCATTCTTAAATATTGAACTTTCAATGGTTCGGGCCTCACTGCATTTAAAAAATTGACTTTGGTCAAAGTCATCATCTGCCATCATTCTCCTTGAACATATTGGCATGACATTCTCCTTGTTATGGCGACAGAAAAGGATCATATCAGCATGACTCCTCTTTTTGTTATGGCGACAACAGAAAGGTCTTTCGGCATAAGCTTTTTCTGTCGGTATGTGGTCACTGCGAAATTACCTTGTCTCACTAATCGGAGGTTGAATGGAAGTCTATCGGCAAGAGCTTGGTTGAATCGGAATAGGTCTCAGTGAAGTGGTTCTGTCTTACCGAACATCATATGGGGTTTTTCTTCGGCCAAACATAATGATTTCAGTATATAGTCTCTCTAAAGTTACTACTTCGGCGAAATGTTATATTGAATGTGCATTGTCTTGCTGACTACTGATGAAGAAATACATTTCAGTAAGACTCATATGTTTCGATATAATGTCATAGCGAACCCGTCAAGTCTTGGCGACTAAGTCTTGAGGGGCTTTCGGCGAGAGTTTGATAGTGTCTCAGCGACATCGGATGAAAGGATGACATTCGGTATGACTCATGCATTCTGTGAGAGGTCTCCCCGACATTGTTATGTCTCACCAATGGAATAAAAATGGTCTCCGTTGGTATGAGAAGTGAATTCTCTTGGCGATCTAGGGTGAGCTCAGGATGTTTCGGCAAAACAAGGGGTAGTCTATATAACATCTCCCCGACTATGTATTGTCATGGCAACTTGAAAATGAAAAAGGCCTTCAGCACAGGTTATGAATTGTCACGGCGACAATGTGTATCAAATATCTTTTGGTATATCAAAGTTGATCTACATGATGTCTCTCCGAAATCAAAAGCTATAGCGATAGAATAATGGTTTCATTTCGGTGAAAGAGACTTTTTTTGTCTCATCGACCAGAAGGGTGTTGTGAGCTCTCAGCGTGACATTGTGTGTTCGGTATGACTTCTCCCAACTCTGGTGGATCTTGGTGAAAGCGACAGCCATAAGGTTGTCTGGCAACGTTAAAATTTCCTATGGCATAATGTGTCATCGATTGAATTGAAAGGTTGTTAGGGAAAACATTTTGAGCTCATTCTTTTTGTCTGGGTATCGAACCCTAGCCTGGTCACCATCATGAGAAAGCTTCATAAACTGTTCACTTTTGTTGTTGCTGACTGTAACGGTTCCTACAGAGGTTTATGGAAGGTTTATTTGGTGCATTTCTATCTAGAAGCTCGACAGTGGATAATGGAGTCATGGGAGTTGCAGATCCGTTTGGTACTTTCAATTATGCATTTCATGCTACTTATACTGGTTTTTGATGACTATTTTCTTTAATTGCTCTCTGCATCTCTATTACTAATATGACAAATGATGCCTTGACTGAGTATTGTCTTTCATACATTAGATGTTATGATTTTCTATGGTGGGCAGTTGTGCATTTTTATGTAGAGAAATGATCTCATAAGTTTCAGATTTGTTGAGAACGGCTCTTAGTTGGGTTGGTTGTTCTGCCATTACTTCTAAAGATAGTTACCTATCTTTCATGCAAATCAAGATGTATTTATAGAAGCAGAAAACTTAGTTTTCTATTCGACAGTTGATGTAATTATGAGACTATCATTCCTTGGTTGTATAAAAAATATATGGATAAAAATTTGCAATAAAATCTGTATAATAAGATGCAGAGATTGTGAGTTTCTTCTCTATGAGGTATTTTAGGGATTCAGTTATTGAATCTTTAAGGTATTATGTAGATGAGAAAATAGAGAGATAAGTGTTTAACTAAAAACAGAGAAACCCTCTGAATCGTTATTATTGTTCAAAACATAATTTGAGGGGTTGGTACTCCTTGAGATAGATATCTCTAAATGAGGGGTTGGTGCTCCTTGAGTGGGTGCTCAAAAATCAGCCTATAAGACATTGTGAACAGTTGATTATAAGATTAAGCCAGGAAGGCATTTTAGGGAGTGGTTTTTATACCCCAAGAGGGTTTTCCACTCGGAAAAATATTGTGCCTCTTTGTTCTTCTATGTTCTTTCTATTTTACTATGCTGTTGTTGTTTCTGTTCACTGTTGAGTTATTACTTTTCTCAATTTTGTTTATAAATGATTACATTCAACTCATGAATGCATTAATCAGAGTAATATTGAGAAAAAATCAGTGATATGTTTTGAATATTTTGAAAATTGGTCAAATCTGTTAAGACACTGATTCACCCCCCCCCCTCTCAGTGTCATTTTAACTCCAACAATTGGTATCAGAGCATAGGGTCCTCTGTTTGGTTTAATTACCTTGGATTGATCTTGGTCTTGGAGTTTGTTTTTAATGGCACATTCTCAAGAAGGTGCCTTTGTAACCAGAGCTCCATTATTTAATGGAACAAATTATGTGTTCTGGAGAATAAGAATGGAAGCTTTTCTTGTTTCTTTTGATGTTGATGTTTGGAGCATTGTTTTAGAAGATTACAATGTACCAGCCACTATTCCCACTGATGCTGCTAAGAAAAAGAAGTATGAAACAAATGCCAGAGCTAAACATTCCATCTTGTGTGGATTAACTAAAGATGTGTTCATTAAAGTCATGCATTGCAAATCTGCTCATGGAATCTGGGAAAAACTTGAAACTATATATCAAGGGAATGAGAAAGTCAAATTGTCAAAAATCATTACTCTCAAACATTAGTTTGAGGAGTTGAAAATGAAGGATGATGAGAAAGGAGCTGAATATTTCCTAAGAGTTGATGAAATTGTCAATGGAATGAAAGGTCTAGGTCAAGAGGTTAATGAATTTGATGTGGTCACAAAAGTAATTAGGTCCTTACCATCTAAATTAGAATCTAAGGTTTCAGCCCTAGAAGAAAAGAAACACTTTGATAAGCTCACCTTAGACATTCTGCAAGGAATACTTACTGCCTATGAAATGAGAACTAGCAAAACAATTCAACAGGAAAAGAAACTTTAACTCTGAAAAGAATGAAAAAGTTGATGTCCAGTGAATTAGAGTTGTCTGATTCTAAAGAATCTCATTTTGTTAGAAGATTTAAAAAGGGATTAGGAAAATATAAGGGAAAACTTCCCTTTAAATGTTTTAACTATGGCAAAATAGGTCACTTTGCTGCAAAGTGTCCCTATGATGATCAAATCTATGACAATGAGACAACTGAAATACAACCTAAGAAGAAGGCCTTCAAACCTAAACAAAACTTCAATTTTAAAAAGAAGAAAAGTTTATTTAGTAAGGATGAACCTTATATTGAGTTTGAAGATTCATCTGCAGAAGAAGATGAAACTTTTTTCATGGCTGAAATTACTCAGCAAAATGATTCAAACACTAATGATGTTGAAGAAGGTGAAGTAGATCTTGAAAGTGAACTGAAATGTGCTTTACAAGAAATAAGAAAACTCAAAAAACAAGTTCTTGCTCAAGAACAAAAACAAGATCAAGAATTGGTCTCTCTAAAAACTCAGCTTGAAGAAGCTAAAAGAGTTGAAGTCTGTCTTCAAGAGAATGTAAGCTGCAAAGATCATGAAATTCAAAAACTAGAACAAGAAGTAGTCCTTCTTAGGAAGGAAATTGAAAAATATGAAAGCACTCTAAAACTGAATGAGATGCTCAGCAAGCAGAAAATGTATAAAGATAAATCTGGTGTAGGTTTTGAAAAGGGTGAATGCTCATCTGACAAAGCAAAACAAAACCCCTCTACTGAATTCAAAAGCTCAGGTTCAAATCACTCAGAATCTGGTAAGGATCATGTTAAGTTTTTTAGAAGTAATAGACCTTCATACAAGGATAATTCCTTTTTCTATGGTTATTGCTTTTACTGCAACAAATTTGGTCATAAGGTGAGTACTTGTAGGCTTATGAATTCTAAAATACCCAGGTTTGGTCTTAGGAAACACTATGGTTTTGTTAGATAGATCAGATGTTTTAAATGCAATACTTTAGGACATTCTGTTAAACAGTGCAGAACTGATCTGTAATCGAAACAACAGAAAATTAAAAAGGTTTGGAAACCTAAGACTATCAACAACATTGAACAAACTATGTTGGTTCAAACTGCTTTTCATTCCAAGAAAAATGACTTATGGGTCCTGGACAGTGGATGTTCTAACCATATGACTGGAGATAAGGACAATTTTATAAAACTTGAAGATTATGTAGTTGGATATGTCAAGTTTGGTGATAACTCTAGTATTCAAATTAAAGGTAGAGGTTCAATTCTTCTGAATGAAGACACTCCTATCTATAATGTGTACTATGTGGAAGGTCTCAAGCACAATCTTCTAAGTGTTAGTCAAATTTGTGATAGTGGTTATCATGTTCTTTTTAATTCGCAGGGATGTGAGATTAAGAATAAGCTTGGAAAGGTTGTTGCAGCCGGAAGGAGGACAAAAGGAAATGTGTACAATCTCCTTGACTCATCTTGCAATGACAATATTCAAGGTATGTGTCTAATGGACCAAATTGAAGAGAGTTGGTTATGGCATAAAAGATTAGGACACATAAACTTTGAAAATCTTATTAGAATCAGTAAGAATCAGAATGTTAGAGGTTTACCAATTCTTAACAAGCCAGAAAATTATTTGTGCAAAGAATGCTTAAGTGGTAAACAAACTAAAATTAGTTTCAAGACAAAAGAACATTCTTCTTCAAAACCTTTATAGCTTGTGCATACTGATTTATGTGGACCAACTAGAACAAGGTCTATCAATGGTGAAAAATACTTTATGCTTTTTGTAGATGATTATACTAGAATGGTTTGGGTCACATTTCTTAAGCACAAATCAGAAGCCTTTGAAAGGTTCAAAATCTTTCGTAAAATGGTTGAAAAGGAATCTGATCTGAAACTCAAATGCCTTCGATTAGACAAAGGAGGTGAGTTAACCTCTCAAGAGTTTATTGATTACTGTGAAAAACATGGTATTAAAAGGCAGTATGCTGCAGCTAAAACACCTCAACAAAATGGGGTAGTTGAATGTAAAAACAAAACTGGAAAAGAAATGGCTAGAACCATGCTAGATGAAGCTAAGTTGTTTGATATGTATTGGAAATAAGTTGTTCATATAGCTGTATACATTTTGAATAGAGTGCAGCTTAGGGTGAAATCTAAACACACTCCTTATGAACTGTGGTTTGGAAAAACTGCTTCTGTCAAATACTTTAAAATTTTTGGTAGTAAGTGTTTTATAAAAAAGGATGATGATAATCTTGGAAGTTCTCAATCCAAAAGTGATGAGGGTATCTTTTTGGGATACTCAACTCACAGCAAAGCTTATAAATGTCTCAACAAAAGGCTTAATAAGATTGTTGAAGTTGTTAATGTAAAATTTGATGAAAGACCACATTTGAATGCTGGATCTTTGAAAAATAATGAGGAAGAACTTGAATTTGAAATAATTTCTGAAGGAGTTGGAACAACAAAGTCTATTGTTGAATTAGCAAGCCCTAAAAATGAAAATGCAAGTCCTGAAAAGGTTGCATCAAATGCTCCTTCGAAAAATCTAGCTATATACCACCCCAAAGATTAGATTATTGGGGATAAAAATGCAGGAGTTCAAACTAGAAAAAAGGCTGTAGAATCCGATGAAAAGGCACAAATTGCTTTCTATCTAGTTACTCAGTTTGAGCCTAAATTTTTTAATGAAGCTCTCATAGACTCATGTTGGCTTAATGCTATGCAAGAAGAGATTGATCAAATTGAGAAAAAATAGACTTGGGAGTTAGTCCCAAGACCAGATGACAAGAATGTCATTGGAGGCAAATGGATATACATAAACAAGGTTAATGAAAATGGTAATGTTATTTGCAACAAAGCAAGATTTGTCTGCAAAGGCTATGCTCAACAAGAAGGTATTGATTTTGGTGAAACCTTTGCACCTATTGCTAGACTAGAATCTGTCATAATATTCTTGGCTTATTCTGTTTACAATAACTTTACTATTTATCAAATGGATGTCAAAAACTGCCTTTTTGAATGGCTATCTAGATGAAGAGGTCTATGTTGAATAGCCTGAAGGATTTATATGCAAAGATAATCCTAACCATGTTTACAGGTTGAAAAAGGCTCTCTATGGCTTAAAACAAGCACCTAGAGCTTGGTACTCTAGGCTAGATAGTCACTTAATTTCTAATGGCTTTGTTAGAGGAGGTGTAGACAGTAATCTTTATGTTAAAACTGAAGGTTCTGATATTTTGGTTGTTGAAATTTATGTTGATGATACTATCTTTGGCTGCAATAATGTTACTTTGAGTAAAAAGTTCTCTCAGATAATGGAATCTGAGTTTGAAATGTCAATGTTAGGAGAATTAAACTTCTTTCTGGGTCTTCAAATCTCTCAATGTCAGAATGGAATATTTCTATCTCAATCCAAATATGCTAGAGAGATGCTTAAGAAATTTCATATGGATGAATTCCATCCAGTTAGCACTCCCATGGTTAACACCGGCTGCAAACTTACTTCAAGGCTAATGATTCTCCTCCTATACAAATCAAATCCAATATAGATCAATGATCGACAGCCCTATATTTAACCGCCTCTAGAAAGTGATGATTATGTAGGCGCTTGTATCACAGACGCTGTGCATCACCTAAAGACTCCTCCTTAAGGCGTTACCATGCTTAAACGTGGATCTTTAGATAATGCGGATCCCATAATAGTAGTTTACAAATTTCTTTGGCCAAACTCATTAATCGTAAATTCATTATTTTTAACTAAATCTTCTCAAGCATTTGGGCAAATTTATAGCTGCTAAACTATGAGGAATTTGAAGATGGTGCAACCAGGAGTCCTTACATCAAATTTTTTCTGTAGATTCTAAATATATATTTTTTCAAAAAATTTGGAATCAAATTGCACCTCTTTTTCCATCTCCCTTGAAAACTAGTTTTTTTTCAGAAAACAACATTTTTAAGGAGTGACGCTCACTGTATAACACACAACTTTTTTTCCATGAAGGATAAAATTATAATTATTTCAAATTTTTATTTGTAACTTTGATATATAGTGCTTCCACTTGGTTAGATATTTTTATTGAATATTTTTCCTTAATCAAGTTCTCAAAGTCAAAACGTAATTACAATCTGCATACAACACATGATCAGATAACCTTAACTTTTGTATAATCAAATTTAATTTAATTTTTTGTTGGATCAAGGACTCTGGGCCATCTGGTGCACCTATATTTTCTAATTTTTACAATCTTCTATTTTTCCACATGTGAAGAAATAAAGAAATTCATTTCGTATGAAAACCTATGTTTAATGAAACTTAAAAACAAATACATAACAAACCAAAACATATTAAAATTATATATTCATCGATAGTTTGTTCCGCGAGGAATACCATAATCATTTGAAATTTTAAATGAATCTATCATTTGATCCTCTAAAATCTAAACCAAAAGTGATTTTTAATGATTTTGATAGGTGTAAAGGGACGATTTATAGGTATGGTTTAGAAAACTAGTGAGGTTCTATCCAAGGGGTTTGATCTAAGGTGATTTGATCAAACCTTTTAATTGGAATCCCAAAATGGAATCCTTTTAAGGCTTAAATCATTATATTTTCTAAAAATATGTGATTTCAGCTAAAATTCGTTCCTCTCAGGAATTGTAAACCACTATTATGACAGCACCCATACATTCAGGGCACTCTTGATTATGGTCTTTGGTATCCTAGGAGCAATGATTTCTCTTTGATTGCTTATACTGATGCTAACTGGGCTAGTTGTTTGGATGATAGGAAAAGCACCAGTGGTGCTGCATTCTTTCGTAGTGATTGTTTAGTGGCATGGCACAGCAAGAAACAAGTATATGTTTCTCTTTCCACTGCTGAAGTAGAATACATTGCTGCCACTTCATGTTGTACACAAGTTCTTTGGATGAGTCAAACTCTATCTGATATGGGTATAAATGTTCCTAAACCTTTTTCTATTCTCTGTGATAACACTAGTGCAAAAAAATATCAAAAAATCCTATTATGCACTCTAGAACTAAACATATTGCTATCAAGTTTCATTTTCTGCGAGAAAAGGTACTGGCTAATGATGTATGCTTATAGTTTGTTGGTTCACAAGATTAGGTGGCTGACATTTTCACTAAGCCCTTAGCAAAAGAGCTATTTGAAAGGTTGAGACTTCGATTGGGAGTTATCTCTCAATCATTACTTCACTGAATCTCCAAGCTACTGCTTAGGGGGAGCAAGTTAAATATTTTCATTCACTTACTGCTCTCCTATAATCTTGGTTGTTGCTCTTCTATTTTTTTTTCTGCAGCTGTTTCTCATGATATTTTGGTTGGCTTCTCAGTTGTCTTTCATGGAAATTGCACGATCTTCTCTTCTACTCTTTCTCATTGAGGTAAAAAGGGGGAGAGTCATTTGTGTTTTTCCATCAAGGACAAAGGGGGAGTTTGTTGGATTCCAGTTGTGTTTATGGTTTGTCCTTGATGACAAAATCTCTTTCAGTTGGTTCTCCTTGATGATCAGTCTCAGATATAGTGTGTTGTGTACTGATGCCCCGAATTCAATGTGAAGATAGGTATCTTGTCACATTTATTAGAGGTGGTAATGCACTTTTGGGCTTCATTCTTAAATATTGAACTTTCAATGGTTCAAGCCTCACTGCATTTAAAAAATTAACTTTGGTCAAAGTCATCATCTGCCATCATTCTCCTTGAACATATCTGCATGACATTCTCCTTGTTATGGCGACAAAAAAGGATCATATCGGCATGACGACTCCTCTTTTTGTTATGGCAACAGCAGAAAGGTCTTTCGGCATAAGCTTTTTCCATCGGTATGTGGTCACTGCGAAATTACCTTGTCTCACCGATCGGAGGTTGAATGGAAGTCTATCGGCAAGAGCTTGGCTATATCAGAATAGGTCTCAGCGAAGTGGTTGTCTTACTGAACATCATCTAGGGTTTCGCTTCGGCCAAACATAATGATTTCGGTATATAGTCTCTCTGAAGTTTGCTTGTCTCACTGACCAATGCACTGAATGTCTTATCGGCATAAGATTACTACTTCGGCAAAATGTTATATTGAATGTGCATTGTCTTGCCAACTGCTGATGAAGAAATACATTTTGGTAACTCATATGTTTCGATATAATGTCATAGCGAACCCGTCAAGTCTTGGCGACTAAGTCTTGAGGGGCTTTCAGTGAGAGTTTGGTAGTGTCTCAGCGACACTGGATGAAAGGATGACTTTCAGTATGACTCATGCATTCTGCAAGAGGTCTCCCCGACATTGTTATGTCTTGCCGATGGAATAAAAATGGTCTCTGTCGGTATGAGAAGTGAATTCTCTTGGCGATCTAGGGTGAGCTTGGGATGTTTCAGCAAAACAAGGGGTAGTCTATATAACGTCTCCCCAACTATGTATTATCACGGTGACTTGAAAATGACAAAGGCCTTTGGCACAGGTTATGAATTGTCATGGCGACAATGTGTATCAAATATCTTTTGGTATATCAAAGTTGATCTATATGATGTCTCTCCGATATCAAAAGCTATAGTGATAGAATAATGGTTTCATTTCGGTGAAAGAGCCTTTTTTTGTCTCATCAACCAGAAGGGTGTTGTGAGCTCTCGGTATGACATTGTGTATTCGGTATGACTTCTCCCAACTCTGGTGGATCTTGGTGAAAGCAACAACAACCATAAGGTTGTCTGGCAACGTTAAAATTGCCTACGACATAACGTGTCATCGATTGAATTGAAAGGTTGTTAGGGCAAACATTTTGAGCTCATTCTTTTTGTCTAGGTATCGAACCCTAGCCTAGCCTCCATCATTAGAAAGCTTCATAAACTATTCGCTTATGTTGTTGCTGACTGTAACGGTTCCTACAGAGGTTTATGGAAGGTTTATTTGGTGCATTTCTGTCTGGAAGCTCGACAGTGGATAATGGAGTCATGGGAGTTGCAGATCTATTTGGTACTTTCAATTATGCATTTCATGCTGCTTATACTAGTTTATGATCACTATTTTCTTTAACTGCTCTCTGCATCTCTGTTACTAATATGACAAATGATGCCCTGACTAAGTATTGTCTTTCATACATTAGATGTTATGATTTTATGTGGTGGGAAGTTGTGCGTTTTTATGTAGATAAATGATCTCATAAGTTTCAGATTTGTTGAGAATGACTCTTAGCTGGGTTGGTTGTTCTGCCATTACTTCTGAAGATAATTACCTATCTTTCATGCAAATCAAGATGTATTTATAGAAGCAAAAAAATTACTTTTTTGTTCGATAGTTGATGTAATTCTGAGACTATCATTCCTTGGCTATATAAAAAATATATGGATAAAACTTTGCAATAAAATCTATATAATAAGATGCAGAGATTGTGAGTTTCTTCTCTATGAGGTATTTTAGGGATTCAGTTATTGAATCTTTAAGGTATTCTGTAGATGAGAAAATAGAGAGATAAGTGTTTAACTAAAAACGGAGAAACCCTCTGAATCATTATTATTGTTCAAAACATAATTTGAGGGGTTGGTACTCCTTGAGATAGATATCTCTAAATGAGGGGTTGGTGCTCCTTGAGTGGGTGCTCAAAAATCATCCTATAAGGCATTGTGAATAGTTGATTATAAGATTAAGCCAAGAAGGCATTTTAGGGAGTGGTTTTTATACCCCAGGAGAGTTTTCCACTCGGCAAAATATTGTGCCTCTTTGTTCTTTTGCAGGTTCTTCATGCATTTGGCGTCGTTGTTGTTTCAATTCATTGAGCTATTGACTTTTCCAGAGCAATGCGCGGCGCGGCATTCCCATAAACTGGTGGCAGGGCGGCGCGCGCGGCAACGGTTGTTGGCATCGTCCGCCCGCCCGGCATAACCGAATTCGCTGCCACCCCCCCTCCCCGCCTGGCAGCCTACTTGCCAGCAGGACCGCGATTTAAATGCCTTTAAGCCTTGTGCCCCATTTCTCTTGACCCTGCCTACCTTTGCAGGAATACCCAAGGATTTTTCTTGACTATACCCCAAAGACACAATTTTTTGGATTGAGTCTGACTTTGTATTCCTCTAACCTATGAAAGATGGAGCCCAATGTTACTATGTGATCTCAACATTTCTTTGAATTGGCCAATATGTCATCCACATAATTTTCCACAATTTAATGGATCATATCATGAAAGATTAGTGTCATGGCCCTTTGATAGGTAGCTCCCACATTTTTCAACCAGAATGGCATCATATTCTAGCAATATGTCCCTCATGGGAAAGTGAAAGCCATTTTATGTTGGTCATCCTTAGCTATCATGATTTGGTTGTAACCTGAGAATCCATCCATTAATGATAGCATCTTATGTCCTTCTATCATATCCACAATCATATCAATGTTTCGGAGAGGGAAATCATCCTTGGGACATGCTTTATTTAAGTCTTTGAAGTCCATGTAGATGCAAATTCCCCTAGTGGGCTTTGAAACAGGTACAATATTTGAGACTAAATTTGGATAATCAATTAGTCATATGAACCCTACATCTAGGAGCTTCTATATTTCCATCTTGACCAACAATGTTATCTAGGGATGCATCTTTCTTATCTTTTGTCTCACTGGCATCTAGGTGGTTAACCACAACTTCTGGATCAAGGCCAGGCATGTTGACATAGGTTCATGCAATTTTTTTCTTTCTTTCTTTTAGGAATTCTACTAGAAGTTATTGTTCTATCAGAATTGATTCTACATAGAATGTTATATGGCATTTCTTCTATTCCCAGGTTGACTAGATTGCACTTCTTTGCTAAGACCACTGACTTCTCCTGATGAATAAAACTGAGGGGAAGATTGAGTCTGTCATCCTCTAGCACCTCAAAGAGGTTTTCACCATTGGATGTGTCCTTTATTTTTACTATTTTCAGGTCAAAGAGTGTCAAAGTGTGGTTTTCACTCAAAGACCTAGAGATTATTCTCATATTTTCACTTTTGCAACTGAAGGATTTAATCATTTCCTCGTAATAGGAATGTGTTTCTAGCACGATGTCAAACCTAGCTTTGTGATCTCCATATGGTATAGTATCCCACAATCCCATGAATTTTGAGAGCACCTCATCATGTTTGAATGTGTCCAAAATTGGCGGTCCTTGTTGGTCGTAATCGATGAGTCAGGGATAAACTAAGTTTATTTCATGGGTTTGATTGTTTGACTCAAAAGATAGGGTACTAATCGTGAGAAGGAAGGAATCCTCGAATAGCATAGGTAAGTCAGTTATGGGATCTTCATCACTACATACATCGGTTATGTCAAAGGTAAACTTATCTATGACTTGACCTATGGATACTAGTAGCTAAAGGGCATATGCTAATAACTTAGGGGGAGTTTTGACCATTTTAACTAGGGATGCTTTTCCAAGATACCTTCGGGGGGATACATTCGAGGCCAAGATTTCTTATACGCTTCTTAGTGTCAATGGGCTCTAGCAGGCCATTGTTATTCTACCCAAGTTTCTTGTTCTTGTTGTAACCAATGCTAAGCATCATTTGTAGTCCTTTGCTGCTTTCATCCATGGGAAGATTAGGCACAAGCCTTTCATCTTGGTATAGGAGACTTGAAATATACTTCATCTACCACTTCCTAACTTAAGTCCCCCCAACATCTGAATCTAGAGGGGTCTTCTTTGAAGGTTTGTGATGATGTTTTGGCTGGTTGTGGTTGTCCTTGAGACCTAGGAAATTGAGCTAACTCTCCTATTACGAATGCACTTTTCTTCATTTTGTAATCCCCACAACCATTGTCTTGGATAATGACTTTGATTTCAAATATGCCTAAATGCAGGCTCCTTGTCTTAGAAGTGGAGGATAAAGCAGTTGGGTCTACATGCGAGCCAGGTCCTTCTAATCGCCACCTATATAGCTTCTTTTACGCATTTCTGTTTCTAGGTTCTTGTAGTAGGCAAAGGGCTTGAGATCACCATGAATTGTGACCTCTTGATTTTGATATGGGAATTTGATGCACTAATGGAAATTTGATGTGACTGCTTGCATCCCATGGATCCACAGACACCCTAGGAGGATGTTATAAGGAAATTCAAGGTGAAGGAACTAGTGCTGTGGTTTCACATGGCTATCCCTACTTGAATAGCGAGTTGAATAGTGCCTTGAGACACTCTTTCCTAGTCATCATATGTTATGATTGTGATACCCTTACCTTTTTCAATAGCATCCTCTGAGAACCCCATATTTTTTATTAGCTTGAGTGAACAGATATTTAGAACTACACCCCCGCCACAAATACCCTTTTAACTTTAATTTTATGGATGAGGACTTCAAGATGGAGTGCACGATTATGAGATGGTTGGGTGGGGAAGTCCCATACACCTAAAACATTACGAGATTTGAGCTGTGTTGCGATTCGATATCTTTAGCAACTCCACATGGAGATCAAGGTGGATTCTTTCTGATGGTCCAAGATTACTGTAGCTATTGGGAATGGATTTTGATTTGAGGTGGATACCCTAGGTGGTTGTGATGATCTAGAATGGTAACTTTGTCACTGTGTGTAGTGACTCCACAATTAACTTTGGCTTCTTTAACGCTAATAACAAAGGGACTACTTTATCTAAGGATACAACAACATGATTGTACACATGGTTTATACTGCCACAATTGCTCCTTGCCATGGTTATTCCCTTTGTTATGATCTGGCATCAAATTCATGTATATCTTTAGGCCTTGATTTTTGACCGGTTGCTCAACATTTATGACCTTGTCATCGATAAGGTCTTGGATTATATTTTTCAGCCTCATGCAACTAGCCATTGTGTGCCCCTTGATTTTATGAAAATCACAAAGGTGATTTTCATTGTACCATGGTGGTTTCACTTTGGGTTCTTGATAATTCGCATAGATGAGGATTTTAATGAGATTCTCGTTTACCAATTTCTTCATGACAGATTCAATTGATTCCCCTAGAGCAGTGTATTTTCATTTTTTAGGATATTGTTTGTTCCACGGGGGTGGTCCCCCTTGATTATTTAGATTATTGACTTGATTATTGGGTGGTTGTTGTGATATTGCATTGGCTTGTGTGTTTTTTCAATTGTTTCCTTGTGGTTGTTGGTATGATTGTGTGTTTTGTTTTGGATCGTTGATTATGACCTTGTTATCAACCACACCATCATTAGTGACATTTTTTTTTCACGCATGTGTGAGGTTTCTCATTGTAGTTGGTGGATGAGTGATAGTCTTGATATTCTTGATATGTGGGTGTCCCCCATTGTGCAATAAGGGATTTTTTGATGTTGAGTGCCTTAGGGATCAAATTGTCATATGTGGTGATACATTACATCTTTAGATGGAAGGACAAAGTTTTCCCGAGATTGGAAATGATGGTGTAGAATTTTTTTCTTCTGGCATGGTCCATTTGCTCCTATTGGTCTTGGATCATCATCGTTGTAAGAAGGAAGTGAATGTTTCCCCCTTAGCTTGTTTAACAGAAGATAGTTCCTCTAGACTCACATCCATACCTATATTGAATGCATATTTTTGTATGAATTTGTTTGTAATCTCTTAGAAATTTTTTATTCTAGGAGGATGGTGAGCGTACCATTCCATGGTGAGGCTATCCAAACTTCTAGGGAATAGAAATATTAGATCTGTATTTTTGTATGCCACCTCCATGCATTGTATCTAGAATTCCTTGATGTGATCTTCAGGGTTTCCTATCCCATGATATTTGTTGAACTTAGGAATTTGAAACCCCTTTGGGAATGGTACCATTGCAAGGCTCCTATCGAATGGATAGGGGAAAAAATTGCTTGGTGTTTTCATTATTTTCCGAGATTAATGGTCTAACACTTGTTGTGAAAGTAATTTGATTTGAGTCATTATGTTATTTTGAAGATTGGGAGGTGGAGTAAGCATGTTTTGCGATGGTTGGATCATTCAAGTGATGGATGGGGTGTTTTGCATGCTTGTGGAAGTTTGTTGTAATTTTTTCTATGTGATCAAGGCTTGTTTATATGCCTGCAATTGCTATTGTGTCAACAATTCTTATTGTTGTTGTGCCAACAATGCTTGTTGTTGGTTTTGTTATTGCCATGCTAACAATGCTTGTTGTTGCGCTTGGTCTTGCTGATATGCTTGTTGTTGAGCAACTTGATACTGTGCTTGTGCTTGTTGAGCTTGATATTGGGCTTGTGCCTGAGCTTGAGCTTGTTGGGAAGCTTGTGCAACTTGTGTGGCTTGTACAGCTTGAGTTGCTTGAGTTGCTTGAGCTACTTGTGTAGCTTGGGCAGCTTGGGTAGCTTGCTATTATTGTAACAAAGCTTGAGCTTGGGTAGCTTGTTGTGCTTGTTGTGTGGCTTATTGTTCCTACGCTTGTTGAGTAGCTTATAGTGCAACTTGTGTGGTTTTTTGTGCTTGTTGCGCTTGAAAGTACTAAAGTTCCTTTTAATAGGCCTGTTATGCTACTTGCAAGGTGATGATATATGGGTTTTCCATGTTTGGTATTCGTGGTGGTGGTAGTGGCAGATTCAAAATGGTGTTAGTTGCGATGATGAGAGGTGTTGTTGGATTTATGATTTAACTTTGCATGGTAGATGGTGCGATTGATATGCAAGGTCCTCGAGAGACCGCATTTATGGATGGTGTAGTGATTGCTTGTGTGGTTTGGATTGTTTATACATATTGTTGTGATATTGATGGCATGATCGGGGGATTTAGTATGATGGTTTGATTTACAATTGGGGGGTTGTTTTGAATTTTCTGATTGAGGATTGGTAAAGGGGGTTTCCCTAAACCAAAGATTGGTGTGGATGTTAATGGTAAAGGTGGAAGTGGTGGAAAAATGGGTGGTCTATTTCCTTTAGAAAATAATGATGATAACATATCAAAGATGCCCTTTGGTCCAAATATGCCACCTTCTCCTTGTGAAGTCATGGGGAGAGAGGTTTGTGTTATAAGAGGATATGCCAGTGTTGCATTGAAAGAGGATGGCTCATTGGGGTCCTAAAAGATGAGCAGAACGTATGGGTGTTTCAAATTTTGAGGAACAAACTAACCCAATATAGTGTTTCAATCCAAGTATTGATTGTTTACAAGGGGATGTGTTTGAAGAACATGAAGCAATGAGCTTCCTTTTTTGATAATTGGTTGAGTTGGAGCAAGAGATAATGTGGGTTGTGGGATGGGTTGAATGATGCTTTAGAATGAGAGTGTGAATGAGACAAGGGGCATAATACCAAGAGGTTTTTCCACAATGGTGCTTACATCATAGTTGGAAGGGATTTTAGCCCCTTCTTTTTCTAGTTCTATCATGTATTGTGAATGATTGAGCCTCATCATGGCATTGAAAATTCTGTGCATCTCAGGATTTTGGACCATTTCTATGATTTCATCTTAACTCATCCCTAGGACATTCTTAGTGATGTCCTCTCCTGGAAACCTTCCTCTTGATAATCTTGTGGAAGTGGAGGAAGATTGGGTATGGGATTTCTAGATCCATTGGGATTGATTTTGGGAGCGGTTTGACTCAAGTCACTTCAAGTAGATGTTTCCTTGTTTGTTTCCATGTTCTTGTGTTGAGATCTAGTTTGGACCATAAAATGAGGATCATTTTTTTAGGAATGTCAGAGGTGAATCTATAACTCCTTGGATTGATCTAAACTTTAGGTACAAAAAAAGAAAGTCTAAGATATTAAGGATCAAAATATGGTGATGAGACACTGAAAGATGGATGATTGTGGATGATTGAACTCTTGAGAGACCTTGAAGGAGATAGCGGTCTTTAGGACTTTTTTGATTGGTGTTGGATTTGATTTTAGATTTTTATTTTGATTGGATTTAGTTTGGATAATGAAATCATAAAATCCAAGAGGTTGGATGTTGTTCTAGAGTAAACTTGTCCAAAAGATGATAATTTAACTGTGTAAAGAAGGATTCATCTACACACACCTAGTCAAACAAGAATTTTTTTATTTGATTTCAAAAGATTTGCTCGAAGTCTAGCATGAAGAATTTTTTCAAGATTTCCAAGAATTGTTTGTGAGGTGGATTTTGATTTTGATTTTGAGGATGGATGAAGGTGTTTATTTTGATCCTAAGTGAACCTAGAAATACTTTTGTTTACAAGACCTAGGTGTTGAAGAACATGCTATACTTCCTATCTGAGATACTCAAACCTTTGAAAAAGTATTGGATTTTGACAATAGTAAAATGAATACAAATTGGGATTGTTATTTGATGCATGTTTATAAAAGTTGAAGACCAATCTCTCTTGAAATTCGCAAAGCATTGGAAAATGTTTCTCCAGAGCTTTTTGACTAAGACCTTTGGATTTTTGTTTTCAGATTTTGATCTTTTATGAAATCATTTGGAATAAAAAATGTATGGGGTTCAATTATTCTTACCTTTTCTTAATGATTTATTTTTACCACAAATAATTTATTGCCTTAGCTTTAAAAAAAAATGTCTAATGTCCCAATTTCTTCTCATTCCACAATGTCCATTATGTGGAAACCAAGGAAATCAAGGCAATAGTTCCCTAATGTTGACTTTAATGGGAGAAAATTGACATATAAATACAAATACTTAGAAGAATATAAGGATAGAATCCCTAGGGCAAGCAATAGCCCTTGGATTTCTTCAAAGGTATTTGCTTCCTCTAAAGGGTTTGAAATTTGATGATCATGGTTGAATGTTTGTTTTCCAAGTTTTTAGATCCAAGAAAAGTGGTTTTATTCCAAAATGATGTACAACCCTAGGATAGAAAGAGACAATATTTCTTGAATCCCCACTTGGATAAAACCAACAACACTTTTTCAAAGTGGATGACTAGAAGCTTGACCACATTGGCTCCCCTCCATGACACACACTTCTCGATTCAGCCAAGCTTCAGTTCTCATGAATCTCTTATGAAAAACTTCTCATTTCTAAACAGAACAACAAAAATGTGGGGTGACTTCATAGGTATGACCTCTTGTACCAACAAATAGAAAGGATTTTGGTTTCTACACAAATTGGTTTAGTCAGGGTGATTGGGGACATGGCACCTTGCAAGCATCCAACAAGCCACTAAAGGATTTAATAGATCCTACTAGGGGAACTTATACTTTTTAACATAGTACCCTATTTTGAAATACAATGTATGGCTAAGGCCTACATACCATGAGGACTTGATAGTTTAGTCTTATCAATTTGTATACCAACTCGAGTGAAAAACTGGTTGGAGCCACCTTCGAGTTCTCTTTTTGGATGTATCTCTTAGGCAGGCCCCTCTAAAGGTAAAAAATAGTGAGCAAGCACATCTGTAGTGTTGGTACTCTCAAATTTCACAAATTTGAGATGCCCATTTCAGAATTTTTCATCTGCACTTTCAGAAGTGCACTTGATGAACTTCCTTGAATGACCTAATTTGGAGGGTCGTAATTTGAAGCCCATTGATTTCTAAGAAAAATCCCTTTGCAAACAAACTCATGTGTCCTATGTGAATGTGCATGTCAATTTCCAACTTCCCAGGATGAGTTTTGTCAGGGTTTCGAAAAGTGAAGCTGGAGGGTTTTGTCACTATTCAACTGTTTGCAAACGTTTAGTTTTGCAAAGTAGCCTCCTATTTGAGCTTGGATTTTGTAACCAGTTGTGTGTCAAGTCAAAATGAATGTTATTCTCCATTCTCCATACCAAAATCATTTCACATGTCAGTTTTCAGAGCCTTACAAGATGATTTGCTATATTAAGTAGATGAAAATCAAATGCAATTTCTCTTGTTTTGCACCTACTTTTGTAAAAACCTTTCTGAGAGGTCAACTTTGAACTTCAGTATCTTTTGACAAGTGATGATCCAAGATAATTCCTTTTGTACACATGTTCACTACACCAAAATTATCTATTATGTCTAGTGGCAGCTCGCTAGGAGTTGATTTGGTATTTTTGTAACGAGGTGATCTCTTCAATTTCAATTGGTTCAGAACAGTTGTTTGTTGTAGAAAATTCAGTTGAGGAACTTTGAGGTTTAATATCTTTCACCTTGTGACTCCTTTTGTTGATCTATCTTTTGCATTGTATTATTTGGACCAATGGCTACATGCCTGCAAGTTTTTAGGTTTTCATAAGATCGTTTGACTAGTTTCCCGAGCTAATTCTAGAGCCAATCTAGCCAGTTTCTACCATTTTGCAAAGGTGCCTGAAAGTGAGTTTTGATGAAAACCCATTTATGTTTTCAATTTCTAATGCATTATGAAGCTGCATCAAGTCAGTTTGAGGGGTAAAGTTGTTTCAAAATGAAAAAAAAATAAGTCGGACCCACATGAGGCCCGACATACTTTGCATGGTCATGAGCTTGTGATTGTTGCAGTGTGGAAAACACTTCAAATAAACTTCTTTGAGATGGTCAGTAAATGGAATGGTGTCTAAATACCATTGCCTCCATGAATTCAAATGCAGAGCAAGATCCATCTTCCATTTAGATACATGGATCAATAATTGAGCATAACTCAAGCCTGTGAATGGTAACTAAGTCCATTAGAGAGGTGATGCTTTCATTCTAGAGTCATAATGGAACAATGTTGCAACACCATTTAACCTATTTGAATTGTTTAAGAGGCTATATGATAAAGGTGGAATGGCTTCAATGGGTACCCACATTGCTCAAACTTGGGAATGGAAGCATTGGGAAATGGGAAAGCGCCTATGATACCGTTGCATTCAAAAGTTTCAAGGACACATTGTGGTGTGGAAAAAAATTTAATAAGAGACATGCAAACTAATAAATAGAGAACAACATTGGAGCATAATACAGACATCCATCAAAGCGTAGGATAGGCATGGGTCTATTGGACAAAATTCCTTTGTAAGATGGGATCCCATAACATGAAACCAACACTGAAACTGTAGAAAATGCATATTTAAAATGTTGAAAGTAGGGCACCATTGGAAAGTAAATGGATCTATTGAAAATGAGCCTTTGAAACTTTCAATGTAGCGAACAGAGGAGATAGGCATCTAGTGGGGAAAAATGAGAGGCGACACATTTAGACAATGCATTAGTTGAAAGGTCTTCATAAAACTCCCAAGCAAATGCATATGGTGCGGTTTAAGCCTATGCATAAGGGCATAAATCAAATGTTCTTTGCTGCAATCCTTCACAGCTCGAACACAGGAGTGAAACAAGATGAGCATCCATCAAATCACAAAGGAAACACCACTCTTGCAAGGTACGGGAAAAATGTATTTGTTGAAAAGGCTTTAGTGATGCAGGGCGGGGGTATGGATATTTCTCAAAGGCGCTAGTCAAGGTGAGAGGGAAATGTGGTAGATGCATGAAGAATGCATGGAGAAGGCTCAAACCAGACTTAGATAGGGCACAAGCATCCCTCAAAACACAAAGGGATAACATTGGGAGAGCCCATGGCCTGCAATGTGGGACGTTTCCTTTAAAATGTGACCTTAATGAAATGCCTTCGCTATAGAGTATGCACCATTGAGAGGCCTCAGATTTGAGGAATTAAAAAAAAATAAGCTTATGCACAATAGGAAGAGGCTTGAATGAGTTGTAGAGAAGAATGTGAAGTGTGAAAGAGATTAGGGCACGAACAAGGCAGGAACAAAATACACAGAGGATAATAGAGGTCAAATGCAACATAATCTGAGCCCTTCTGTGCCAACTCGTGGGGTGAAGGTGCTCACTCTTTATTGATCATGATATCGTGGGTGAGTGCCATGTGGCTGGTGGGCCCCAGAGAGCTTGAAGGAATGAGTAAATTAAAAAAAATTGATGGTGAATATTTCAACCATTTTAAATAGTAAAACAATTGAAAATTGAATATTGCCAGTGATGAAGTTTTTAAATGGTGGGTCCAATCGGTGAAAAGCATAGTTACTTGATAGAAATTTAAATAAGAGCCTTCATTAAAAATATATGAAGAAAATAGTGTTTTAATGCTGGAGATAAATAAAATATAAAGTGCCTTATAGTAAGTCTCAAATATGCATTAAAATATGGAAAGGGCATGAATAAATGTGCCCACAATTTAAATGTGGCAAGGAAAGAAATTTTTAATGAAAAGTGAATTTGATATTCACTTTGCTGGGCAAGTATTTTAAACGGTGCATAAAGGGGGAATGTTTTATAACATAGATGAATATTCATTGTGTGAATATTATTTTGTTGGCTAGAAGTAGAATATTTAATTTTGTCGAACTTTCACTTCTGTACTGTGAAAAAAATATCAAAAGCAAAGTGAAATAATTACTGAGGGTAAAGTGAATTGGAAAATATAATGTGCTGGGAGATAAAATTGAAGGTGTAGCTCAGCAAGGGAAAACAAAGGAATTTTCACGGGCATAGGAAATATCTTTCACATAGCTAAGTGAATTATGAAATTCATCACATGGCAGATTATCTGTTTGAGAACAAAGGCAGATTTGGAGGCAAAGTTTGTTGCAGAGAGAGGAGAGATGCTTTCCTACTGTGGATCAATGGTGAATAGGATTCTCGATGGCATCTCTGGATCATCTTATGAGCTTCTTCTGGATACTTCTATTCTTCTATTTTCTTCTCTTCTCTTCTCATTATTGAGGGTTTTGGGATTTTGTATGGGGTTAGGTAGATAGAAAATGCTAAGTCTGAGTCATTTCTTGATTTTATAAGCTATAATTTCTGATTTCATGAGCAAAAACAACCAGTTTGTGCAAACAAATCATGAAAGTGTGTGCACATTCACAAATATCTTCAAATTGTCTCCATACTTGTACAATTTAATCATATGAATTCAATAATACAAAGTATCTTTGAGTTTGTCATCTAAAATTTCATGAGGTTGTGTTATTTCTTTATGGGTCTATTTCAAAGAAATGGTTAAATACTTTGAGCAGATAATAGTGATTTTAGGTGTGCAGGTTGAATTTGGTAAGGAGAGTTTGATTGATAATAGGAGTGGGATTTTTGGTGTAAGGCACTAATAGTTGATGCAAGGCATTAAAAATTTAAATCCACTGGTTAAATTCCATTAGCTGGTGAATTCTTTTTATGTGTTTGACTCCATGGCCCAAAATTAGGCACTGATTTATCTTATAGCTTAGTGCATCCTAGAAATATTTAATAAATTAAAAATCATTTTAAATCCCTTTGTGTTGTAGTTATCTCATGCTCCAAATAGTTGATATTACTGATGAACAATCAATTCTATTCGATATTATCCTATTATGTTGAGCTATTAAATGAGATTATCCTTTTTTGTAAATGTTGTTTATGATAATGGTGTCGAGGTTGTAAACACATTAAGGGATCACCCTCCCAGGTCTTGTAGAGCCCAAAGTGTAGGAGGTCTTTAAAATCCTCATCAGTTGGTCTAGGTCCTTCGAGCTACCCTTGATTGGAATTGGAAATTCCAAAGGTAGATTAGAAGACCATCCTGGTTACATTAAAAACAACCAACAAAATGGTGACTCTACTGGGGAGAATTTGAGAAAATTCTAATTGAAGAATCTAGAAACAGATTCATATCATTTGCATAGAGTCATATTATTGTTTTCCATTTTGAATTTAGTTCAAATATTGAAGAATTTCAAGTTTGGAGAAAGATTTGTTGCAGGGAACCTAAATATTTTAAGATCTATGGTGCTCTGTTGGTGGAAGGAACTCAAAAGAAAATTATCTATGAAAGAACTTCATGCTATTTGAAGTTTGGTCCTCTAAGAAGAGAGGTGGTGACTCTATTAAAAAAACCTGATGAAGAGGTGATTATAGTTCCAGATGTACAATATTTCAAAAAAAATTGCAGTAGCTGCATGCTACGCCCTTAATATTAGTGTACATTAGGTAATGAATAGTCTGCTTGTGGATATCTTAACTCTATTAAGTTATATTATCATTAGTATATTTGTATTCAGTTGTTTTGGTTGGCCTAAGACTTATATAGGCATGTCTAAGTTGGCCTAGGTGATATCCTAGCCATAAATAGGTATATATATGAGGTTGTGAAGTGAGTTCTCATTAGAGATATTTGGAGCTTTTCCCCCTCAAAGTGGCTTCTTATTCTCAGTTATTATCAAGTATTTGCAACATATTTCATATCATATTCTTCTATTGTGCTAGTTATTTCATAACAAGTGGTATTAGAGCATGATCTTGGCATCGTAGAGGCAAGGTTTTTCTCAATTTTGGAGGCGATTTTGGGAAGAGAATATCTTTTGGATTTTGGAAAAAAATTCTAATTTTTAAAGGGTTTTTGAAGAACATATTAAAGAAGCTATAGTCCATATTTTAGAAGAATTGGAGTAGAATTAAGCGAATTATTGTAGAATTAGGGTTTCTACACTTTTTTTTTGGAATATGCATATCTCGCACATCTTGTTGAATTGGAGTCTAATTTTTATTGGGTTTTTGAAGAAATACTAAAGGAGATTAAAATAAAAAATTTAGAGAATTTAAGTTTCATTTGTGTGAGTTATTTGAAAATTAGTGGTTCCCATCATGATGGGGCCTGCAACAATGGGCAAAAATAATGTTGTCACTCTGGGGAAGACTCCTGATAAGGATGGGGTAAAAATAGAGGATATTAATCCTAATGAGGAAATCAATAAGGTCAAGGAAGAAATTTCCTCAATTAAGATGGATTTGTGGCTCAGCTATGTTCATTAGAAGTCTCTCAATCTAATGCTCCTACTCATCCAGATTTGCAAGCTATAATTGATCGTCACTCAGTTGTTCTTGGAGATATGCCTAAAGGAATTCCTCCAAAGAGGGATCATGATCATGCCATACAATCAATCCCAGGGAGCCAACCACCGAACATCAGGCCTTGCAGGTATCCACACATACAAAAGATTGAGATAGAAAAAATTATTGAGGAGATGCTAGAGGAGGGAATTATCAGGCATAGCTAGAGTGCTTACTCCTCACCTATGGTGATGGTACGTAAGAAGGATGATACTTGGAACATGTGTCCAGATTATAGAGTGCTCAAAATTTACACCATTAAAGATAAGTTTCTTATTGTAGTCATTGATGATTTGCTAGATGAATTGAATGGAGCTATGTATTTTACCAAGTTAGGTCTTAGATTTGGTTATCACCAAATTCGGATTAAGGAGGAAGATATTTGTAAGAAAAAATTTCGGACTCATGAGGGTCATTATGAATTTTTGGTGATGCCATTTGGTCTTACCAATGCACCATCTACATTCCAAAGTTTGATGAATTTCATTTTTAAGTTCTTGAGAAATTTTGTGTTTGTATTCTTTGATGATATATTGATTTATAGCAAGACTTGGGAAGAACATTTACAACATGTGGATCAAGAATTACAAATACTTGAAGGTCATAAACTCTATGCTAAGCCATCCAAGTGTGATTTTGGTCTTACAGAGGTGGAGCATTTGGGACACATAGTTTTACATGAAGGAGTAAAGGTGGACCCTAACAAAATTAAGGCTATCATGGAATGGCCTATTCCAAAACCCATTAAGAAACTGAGGGGTTTCTTGGGATTGATAGGGTACTATAGAAGATTTGTGAAGAATTATGGTTGTATAGCAACACCTCTCACCACTCTATTGAAGAAGGATTCTTTTCATTGGAATGAGTCTGCCAATACAACATTTGAGAGATTGAAGGAGGCTATGTGTACAACTCTAGTGCTTTTAACTCCTGACTTCACCAAGGAATTCATTATGGAATATGATGCTTTTGGAAATGGGATAGGAGCAGTGCTCATGCAAGAAGTTTGACCAATTTCTTTCGAGATTCGTCAATTAAAGGGTAAGAATCAACTAAAACCTATTTATGAGAAGGAAATGATATCAATCGTCCATGTAGTTAAATAATGGAGGCCTTATCTATTGGGTAGAAACTTCAAGGTTAAGACAGCGCATGATAGCCTAAAATATTTTTTGGAACAAAGACTATCTTTTGAAGAGCAACAAAAATGGGTCACTAAGATGTTAGGATATGACTTTGAGATTATATATAAGAAAGGGAAAGAAAATATTGTAGCAGATGCACTTTCAAGGAAGGATGAGAAAGATGAAGCCTTATTGTGTGCACTTTCAATAATACAAGAAAATTGGGTGGAGGAAGCCAAAGCAGAGTGGCAAAATGATGTTGCGACAAGTAATCTCATCGAACAATTAAAAAGTGATCCTAGTAGTTCAGATAAGTTTTGTTGGAAGGGAGATACTCTTTGGTATAAAGAGCATTTGTATCTCTACAAGAACTCCACTCTTAAACACAAGATTCTCATAGAGTTGCATGAGTCTCTAGTGGGTGGTCATTCAGGATTTTTGAAGACATATCATCGAGTCAAGCAAGATTTTTTTTGGGAAGGGCTAAAAGGTGATGTTGAAAAATTTGTGGTTGAATGTTTGGCTTGTCAAAGGAATAAAGGGGGCACAATTAAGACACCAAGTCTCTTGCAACCCTCATCTATTCCTAGCAAGCGTTGGGAAGAGGTATCCATGGACTTCATCGCTGGGCTTCCCAAATCTAAAGGTCATAATGTCATCATGGTGGTAGTTGATCACCTCACTAAATATGCACATTTCATTGCATTATCACATCCTTTTACAACAAATGTAGTGGCAATTTTTTTTTTTCGAGAATATCCAAAAGCTACATGGTACACCTAAGGTTATTGTTAGTGATCGTGATCCTATCTTCACTAGTCAATTTTGGAAATATTTATTCTTATGTTTGGGTACTCAATTGGCTCATAGCTCCTCATACCACCCTTAATTAGATGGGAAAACTAAGGTTGTTAATAAGTGTTTGGAAGAATATCTACGTTGTTTCACTTCAGAGAAATAGTCTCAATGGGTACATTGGCTACCACTTGCAGAATGGTGGTATAACACTTCTTTTCATAGCTCATCCAAAATGTCTCCATTTTTGGCACTTTATGCATATTATCCTCCTTCCATCACTTCTTCAATAAAGGTGTCACCAAGAGTTTAGGCAGTAGAATACCACTTGCTTCATCAACAACAAGTACTTTTAGGACTTAAGGAAAATTTAGCCATGGCAAAAAAATAGAATGAAACAACAGGTAGACCAACATTGTAGTGAAAGAAATTTTGAAGTTGGGGATTGGGTCTTCTTGAGATTGCAGCCTTATAAGAAAATCAAACAAAAGCAACAAAAAAAGAATAATAAGTTGTCCCCAAGGTATTATGGTCCATACCAAATCATGCAAAAGATCGCTAGTGTTGCCTACAAGCTAGAGTTGCCACCAACAACAAAGATATATACAGTTTTTTATGTTTCCTATTTGAAGAAGGTCATTGGGCATAATATTCCCACTCAAACAACACTACCAAAGCTCGATGAAGAAGGAAGAATCATTTTTGAACCAAAGTGCATTCGTCCAACACGTACAAAGAAGCTGAGGAATAGAACTCTCACTGAGTATCTCATCCAATGGAAGAATTTACTAGTTGAAGATGCCACATGGGAGGACGAGGAGTTCATTCAAAAGAATCCAAACTTGATTAGCATTGAGGACAATGCTTCTTTGAAGAAGGGGGGCATGCTACGCCCTTAATATTAGTGTACATTGGGTTATGAATAGTCGGCTTGTGGCTATCTTAACTCTCTATTAAGTCATATTATCATTAGTATATTGTTATTTAGTTGTTTAGGTTGGCCTAAGACTTATATAGGTGTGTCTAAGTCGGCCTAGGTGATATCCTAGGCATAAATAGGTATATATAGGAGGTTGCGAGTCTTATTTCATCATCAAGTTGTGAAGTGTGTTCTCATTAGAGATATTTGGAGGTTTTACCCCTTGAAGTGGCTTGTTATTCTTAGTTATTATCAAGTATTTGCAGCATATTTCATATCATATTCTTCTATTGTGCTACTTATTTCATAACACTGCAACATTTCTAGGTATTGTTCACATGTTTGAATTCCTTAGGAAAGAAATTTGGTTCCCTTATTTAGTGAATTTAAGCACTACAATCAAGGGAGGTTGAATATTGTAATTGAATAGTTGTAGAGGGAATAGTTTTCATTTGCTAAATGTATGGTTGTTTTAATTTTCCTTCTACAAGTTGTAATATCATGCTTAGAACACAACCTTGTCCATAAAGGAAGGTGTTCAAATATGAAAGATACAACCCTTTAGATTTTAGTAAAATCCAAGGTTACCCACATTCTGTCCCAAGAGGAATTGATGAACATTTGCATAAGTTTAGAGATAATTTTGAAGAATCAACATCAAAACATATACAGTGTTTCATTGATTTGATGGAAGATTGTCAAATTGAAGAAGAAGATGTTATCATGAATTTTTTTGTAAGAACTTTAGAAGCTATGGTTGAAGGTTGGTTTACTTGGTTACCAATGCATTCCATAGATTCATGGCATGAGCTCAGAACATGTTTCCTTGATACTTTTAAAGAGGAGTCAGTAATGAATGATGAATGCTTGTCTGAAGATAGAAATCTGCATACTCAAAAATAATTTGAAGAGGAAATTGCAAACAAGATTTAGTCTGAATCATATATTGGTGCACTGTGTGATATAGAAAGATTGGAGGATGAATCTATCTATGATTTTCATGATAAATTTATGAATTTTCTGCTTGCTATACTAGAATTAGAAAGACTTGATGAATCATTTTGCATTGATTTGTTCTGTGAGAATTATAAGCCAGGTCTAAGTACCATGCCAGTTCACTTGAGGCCCCCTAGCCTTAAATGCTTATATCAATGGCTTTCAATAATTGAGGAAATAGTAGATAAATTTGGAAGTCATTTCTTAACTCAATTATGTGATGGTACTTTTTCAAGATTTAGTCTAGTAGATGAAGATGGCATAGTAGAAGACAAGAATGATACTGCATCATGCGGTGATAAGGGTGTTGTTTCTAAACAACCTACAGAAGAAATATGTCCAAAAGAATATTGCAGCTATGATGGTCATGCAGAGATAAATGAAACATGTGAAATGTCTTCTATGTGCTTTGAAAGTACAGAAATAGAAAGCAGATTTTCTATAGCAAATGAAGGCTGCAATGATGCAGATGATACTAAGAGTGTTTTCTCCTCTACAGACTTTGAATATACAGTTGAGGATCATGATGATTCTGATGTTTTAAGTCTTCTTGATGAGAACAATGGTGTTGTATATGGAAGCTTGCAATCAGCTGAAAAGTGTCCTTGTATAGGTGATCAAGAGGATTTCAAATCTATTTGTAGCCCTAGTAATTTTGATTCCTTTCAAAAGCAGGAAGTGGAATTAATCCTCTTGAATGAAAAGTACCCTAATGAAGATGATGAAAATGTTTTTGAAGGCTCACAAGGACAAGAATATGATGGATATGAATTAAATATTTTTTTTAAAGAAGACATGCGTAATAAGCAGTACAACAGTACACTTGGTTATGTCAATCTTCTAAGTGTATGTAGCATTGATGAGAGCTTTCATGATGAGATAAAGGAGCTTGCAGATTTGAAGAATGTTGTTGAGAGCATTGGTGTTATTGGAGCTATAAAATTCTGATGATTTTACATGTTCATATTCATAATTTTCCAAATAAGTCCTACCATGAGCATATTTTCCCCATATTTGGCCTTGTAGTCCCATAAAATCATCTAAGTCTGAATATTTCACATTACAATTCCTATCGGCATGAGGATATTAGGGTCGATCCCCAACCCATTGTGTATTTCTGCTAGTATACATCTGTTGATGTCTATCGGCGAGACTTCTTTGGTGTCACAGGATTAGGATTCATCTATAAGCACCTCTCAGCAAGACATACACATTGTTTCAGCGATAGAGGAAAATCATATCGGCGAGAGTGATATCACCGGGGTTAGGTCTCATCGAATGGGTTGGGTCTCACCGACTTGTGCACCGAGAGACTTATCAGCCAAGCTATGCTGCATCGATGTAATGTCACAGCGAAGTTATATTGTCTCACCGACCATCGTAGGAGTGTACACTTTGGCCAAACAAGTAGTATTCGGCATGAGGTCTTGGCGAGATCTTATTGTCTCACTGACTAGCATGGAACAAACAAATACTTCGACAAGAGTCAAAGCTTCAAAATAGCGAGTCACCGAATGGGGCATATCTTGCTGATAGGCGATATGGATATGCATTAGCAAGAGTCATGTTATCGATGTGAGGTCTCAGCGAATTCATTGTGTCTTGCTGACCACCGATAAAGAAGTGCATTTTGGTAAGACTAATGGGCATCGATGTAATATCTTGGCGAACGTTTCATGTCTTTCCGACAATAGGATTCTATTAAAGGGTTATCGGCAGAAGGTCTTGCAGTCTTGCTGACTCGTTTTGTCACGCCAACATTTTGTTGCATCGGTGTGAGAATGATATTGTCACAACGATCAAATGTGGACTTAAAGAGATTTCTCGGTGAGACATAAGGTATCTGTGGGACGTCTCCCTGACATCACAAGGTCACAGCGACACACATGAGACAAAAGGAACACATCTCGGTAAGACAAGGATTTGTCTATGGGACCTCTCCCCGACCATGAATTGTCTTAGCAACACATAAGATGGAAGGACAACCTTCGGTAGGACATAATATGATCTATGAAGCATTTCCCCGACATCGAAATGTCACAGCGAAGCACATGGGATGAATGGATATTTGTCGGTGAGACTCAAAGTGTCGACAGGACGACATGATTTCATTGCGATGCACAAGATGACGCTTAGTATAACATTGGACTTCGGTATGACTACAAAATGTCTTGGTGAATGTCTCAGCGATTGTTAATTAAAGCTCAAGTACTATTGGCCGACATGTGATTACGAAGCGATGTGTCTCTTTAGATACAGATATATAAATATTCATTCTCAATTGTAAATCAGATATCAGATTTTAGATAGGAGATACAGTAGGTAGATTAGAGTTGGATACAGTAGAATAAAATTCTCAAAACAAAGACTATGATGTATGATTTCAAAATGGAGATTTCAATGAAAATCAGTTGATGTGGCGGTTCATTTCTAGTGTCAATTGTCTGTTGGATTTATTAAAAGTATTACTAAGTTGTCTCCAAGATTGATGCTTTCTGGTTGTTTAAATTGATATAACAAGTTTATATTTAGTTTATCAGTGCACATTTGTTGTATCTAGGTGTTTAATTGATTGGTTCTTTCAAGAAAAGATTAAATCCTTTTGGTTGATCACAGTAATCAGGGAAATTCATCTGGATTATTAAAGAAGAGCTTAGTAGTCACAGTCTTGCATGTTTATACAAGTTATATAACAGAACATATGCCAAACAATTTGAGTTTTTTCTAGAAATAAGTTGCCCATTTCTATTTCATTTGACTCCGTATACCCAATAAGGCACTAGTCTCTACAATTTCACCATTTAGATCCATTCATCTTCTTTTCATCTGTTAATTGAGCATATTAGGATTTAGCTTTAAGTATTGTTATACGATTTATACCAAACTTGATTTCATTTGCTCACTCCCATCTGCCATTGTGGAGAAAACATTTCAGGAGAAATAAGCACATTAAGTCTTCTTCATTCATATAGGTACACCCGCCTAGGTCTAGCAGCACTTGAAGAGTAGAAAGCTTAAGTCATTTGGCTTTGTCTGTTACCCTAAAGTGTACCAAGAGATTGGCAACCTCTTGAGGCATTTCGCCTGCATTTTTGAGAGCTAATAGGTGTATCAGCTACAAATAACAAAGTATGTAGGGATTATCAGTTAGAGCAGTCATGTGTGAGAAGTTTCCATGAAGAAACAAATGATGATTTTCACTTGGACATGTGGAATGCAACTCTGTTGATTGTTGCAGTAGTGTGAACAAAGAGAAGGATATGCATGCAGGAGATTAATGGAATGAATCAGTACAAGCAGTTGATAATGATGAACAAGGAATCCATGTTTTTCTTGTTGTTTTACCTTCTTCTATTCCTTTTGCTACCTTTGAAGCCATTACTAAATGTTTGTATGAGGAGAGCATTTATATAGTTGTACATGAAAGTGAAAATGTAGAGATAAACATTGGTACAACTAATGACAAATTTCATGATGAGTTTGCACATGAGGAACATGATTGTGTCTACCATATAGATGCATATGAGGACCTTTTTTCTGGATCTGAAATTCATATTTCCTCTCATGAGCAGTATGTTTCAGATTTTCATGTTGAAGCAGGAAGAGATGAGGTTGATTTCGATACACCTTACATTGATGAATGTGTCTTTGACACTCACTATGAAAATGAAAGTTCTGATTCACATGAACCTATACTTGAATTTTCCCTTTGTGGTAATATCTTGAATGTTGATGGTCTTGTCTATGAAAATGAGGTGGAGAACATTGTTTGGGATGCTGACATTTCTTCTGAATGCCATGATTTGAATGGAGATGAAGGTATTGTGGGTGTTGATAAACCTGATTTTTAGAATCTCAAGACACACGACAATGTGTTTGGGTTGTGTTGTTGGGATGAAGAGCTAGTACAGAGTGTGCTAATGCATGAGTGTATCTATTTGAATACACTTGAAGATGGTTTGCATGATGAAAAAGATCGTCTGTTCCGTTCTTGTGATGGTTTTACCATTGATGTGCAAACTAACGACCAAATTGAACCAGATAGTTCCAGCCATATAGCAGATTATGAGTGTTACTTTTGTCAGCTGGAATGAGTTTTCATAGAATGTGGCAATGTGCAAGATACCGAGGAAGGTTGTTTTCAGTTTGAGAATGATGTAAATGATGAATATGATAGCTTGTTGCCACATGAAAATCAACATTTGGAAAGTATGTCTAACTTTCAAATGCATAGTGATTATGAACGTGTTGATGATGTTGTATATGATGGCCTGTTGAGAGGTACCAACATGTTCAATCAGGAAAATGGTTGTGATCAGACTGTGCTTGCATATGTCTTGATCCCCATTTTCAAATGTTACCACTTATACTAAATCATAGAATGAAGAAAATGATAGTGATGTGGCCTATTTGATTTGGCTTCCATGTGACAAAGTTGAACAAGGAGCCAGTTTTCACTTGCATGAAAGCAGTCTGATACTTGTGTTTGCAAAGGTGCAGTCACCAATGTTGTTATGGTTTGATGGAGACAAGCATGAGTTGAGGGAGATTATCTCTTTTTAAAAAATTGTGTTTGGCAGAGGTAAGTGTTGACTCCCATTTTTCATTTGGTGGCTTGGGGTCACCAGATGAAGTTGAAAAACAAGAATGAATAAAGGAGCAGTTTGAAGGGCCCCTGATGGACTTAGTATTTGGTCTACTCCCTAGAGATCTAGAATCTTGATATGTCCATAGGGGGCATACATCCCCAGTCGAAGCCACTATTGGCACTCTCAAATTTCACAAATTTGAGATGCCCATTTCAGAATTTTGCCTTTGCACTTTCAAAAGTGCACCTAATGAACTTGCCTGAATGACCTACTTTGGAGGGTCATAATTTGAAGCCCATTTATTTCTAACAAAAATACCTTTGCAGACACACTCATGCATCCTATGTGAATTTCCATGTCAATTTCCAGCTTCCCACGATGAGTTTTGTCAAGGTTTCAAAAAGTGAAGCTGGAGGGTTTTGTCACTGTTCAGTTGTTTGCAAACGTTCAGTTTTGCAAAGTAGCCTCTCGTTTGAGCTTGGATTTTCTAACCAGTTGACTGTCAAGTCAAAACAAATGTTATTCTGCATTCTCCATACCAAGATGATTTTACATGTTATTTTTTAGAGCCTTACGAGATGATTTTCTATTTTTAGCAAATCAAAATCAAATGCAATTTCTCTTGTTTTGCACCTACTTTTGCAAAAACCTTTATGAGAGGTCAACTTTGACCTTCAGTATCTTTTGAAGAGTGATGATCCAAGCTAATATCTTTTGTACACATGTTAACTGCACCAAAATGATCTATTGTGTCCAGTGGCAGCTCGCTAGGAGTTGATTTGGTATTTTTACAATGAGGTGATCACTTCAGTTTCAATTGGTTTAGAATAGTTGTTTGTTGCAAAAAATTCAACTAAGCAAATTTTAGGTTTAATATCTCTCACCTCATGACTCCTTTTGTCGAGCCATATTTTGCATTGTATTCTTTGGACCAATGGCTACATGCTTGCAAGTTTTTGGGTTTTCACGAGATCATTTGACTAGTTTCCCGAGTTGATTTCAAAGCCAACTTGGCTAGTTTCTACCATTTTGCAAAGGTACCTGAAAGTGAGTTTTGATGAAAACCCATTTCATGTTTTCAATTTCTAATGCATTAGGAAGTTGCATCAAGTGAGTTTGAGGGGTAAAGTTGTTTCAAAACTAAAAAAAATTTAGCCAAACCCAGATGAGGCCCAACATACTTTGCATGGTCATGAGCTTGTAATTGTTGCAGTGTGGCAAACACTTCAAATAAAATTATTTGAGATGGTCAGTAAATGGAATGGTGTCCAAATATCATTGCCTCCATGAATTCAAATGCAGAACAAGATCCATCTTCCATTTAGATACATGGATCAATAATTGAGCATAACTTAAGCCTATGAATGGTAACTAAGTCCATCAGAGAGGTGATGCTTTGTTTGGAGTCACAATGGAACAATGTTGCAACACCATTTAACCTAGTTGAATTATTTAAGAGGTTATATGATAAAGGTGGAATGGCTTCAATGGCTACCCACATTGCTCAAACTTGGGAATGGAAGCATTGGGAAATGGGAAAGCGCCTATGATACCATTGCATTCAAAAGTTTCAGGGGTACATTGTGGTGTGGACAAAAATTTAATAAGAGACATGCAAACTAATAAATAGAGAACAACATTGGAGCAAAATACAAAAATCCATCAAAGCATAGGATAGGCATGGATCTATTGGACAAAATGCCATTGTAAGATGGGATCCCATAAAGTGAAACCACTGTTGAAACTATAGCAAATGTAGATTTAAAATGTTGAAAGTAGGGTGCCATCAGCAAGTAAATGGATCTATTGAAAAGGAGCCTTTGAAACTTTCAACGCAGCGAATAGAGGATATAGGCATCCAACGAAGCAAAATGAGAGGTGACACATATACACAATATATTAGTTGAAAAGTCCGCATAAAACTCCCAAGAAAATGCATATGGTGCAGTTTAAGCCTATGCATAATTGCATAAATCAAATGTTCTTCACTGCAATCCTTCACATCTCCAATGTAGGAGTGAAACAAGATGAGTATCCATCAAAGCACAAAGTAAACACCACTCCTGTAGGGTACAAGAAAAATGTATTTGTTGAAAAGGCTTTAGTGATGCAGGGCGGGGGTATGAACATTTCTCAAAGGTGCTAGTCAAGGTGAGAGGGCAGTGTGCTAGATGCATGAAGCACACATGGAGAAGGCTCAAACCAGACTTGGACAGGACACAAGCATCCCTCAAAACACAAAGGAATGGCATTGGGAGAGCCCGTGGCTTGCAATGTGGGACATTTCCTTTAAAATGTGACCTTAATGAAATGCCTTCACTGTAGAGTACACACCATGGAGAGGCCTCAAATTTGAGGCATTAAAACAAAAGAAGCTCGTGCAGAATAGGAAGAGGCTCAAATGAGTTGCAGAGAAGAATGTGAAGCGTGAAAGAGATTACGGCATGAACAAGCCAGGAAAAAAATACACGGAGGATAATAAAGGTCAAATGTAGCATAATCTGAGCCCTTCCTTGCCAACTCATGGGTTGAAGGTGCTCATTCTTTATTGATTGTGATATCGCAGGCGAGCACCACGTGGCTAGCGGGCCCTAGAAAGCTTGAAGGCATGAGTAAATTGAATATTTTTGATGGTGAATATTTCAATCATTTTAAATAGAAAAACATTTGAAAATTGGATCAATGGTGAAGAGGATTCAAGATGGCATCTTCGGATCAGCTTTAGAGCTTCTTCTGGATACTTCTATTCTTCTATTTTCTTCTCTTCTCTTCTCATTATTGAGAGTTCTGGGATTTTGTATGGGGCTGGGTAGATAGAAAATGCTAAGTCTGAATCATTTCTTGTGTCTGTAAACTATAATTTCTGATTTCATGAGCAAATACAACTAGTTTATGCAAATAAATCATGAAAGTGTGTGCAAATTCATGAATATCTTCAAATTGTCTCCATACTTGTATAGTTTAATCATATGAATTCAATAATACAAAGTATGTTTGAGTTTGTCATCTCAAATTTAATGAGATTGTGTTTTTTTTTATGGGTCTATATCAAAGAAATGGTTAAATACTTTGAGTAGATAACAGTGATTTCAGGTGTGCAGGTTGAATTTGGTAAGGAGAGTTTGATTGATAATAGGAGTGGGATTATTGGTGTAAGGCACTAATAGTTGATGCAAGGCATTAACAATCCAAATCCACTTGTTGAATGTCATTTGCTAATGAATTTTTTTATTTTGTTTGACTTGATGGCCAAGAATTAGGCACTGATTTATCTTACAACTTAATGCATCTTAGAAACTTTTTATAAATTCAAAATCATTTTAAATCCCTCTATGTTGTAGTTATCTCATGCTCCAAATAGTTGATATTACTGATGAATATCCAATTCTATTTGGTATTATCCTATTATATTGAGCTATTAAATGAGATTATATGTTTTTGTTAATGTTGTTTATGATAATGGTGCAAAGGTTGTAAACACATTAAGGGATCACCCTCTCGGGTCTTGCAGAGCCCAAAGTGTAGGAGGTCTTTAAAATCCTCGTTAGTTGTTCTAGGTCCTTCGAGCTGCCCTTGATTGGAATTGGCAATTCCATAGGTAGATTAGAGACCAACCTGGTTATAGTAAAAACAACCAACACATAGTTCGATCAATCTTTTTTTACGTGAACAAAGACAAAACACACGCGATATACTCAACTCACACTAGGAAGCTTTGTTCAATTTTAAGAGCCCAAATTGAAGTGTGGAGGCAATCTTCTATACAACTTAGTATCACCAAAATACTTTTGATTCTCAAGATCACTTTGAAGTGTTAGAGAAGTGCATACACCTTTTAAATGACATTACTTTGTAAAAAAGATTACAAAACACAAAATACACATGTTCATTTTCACTTCAAAAGCAATAATATATTATTTTTATACCACCAAGATGATGTGTGAAGTTTTCTTGTTCAATTTTTAGATCCAAAACCAACTCTTGTAAGTTCCTAAAGTTCTTTTTAAGCCCAAATAAAAATTGTTTTGAGTCCTAAAACTTGAAGAGAACAAAATCCTTAAAAAATGGGATTATATAATTGTTCCCAAAGTGTTTAAAAACACTTGATACAATAATATGATAATTCCATAACAAGTATTTTCTTTGCTTCCTCCCCCTCTTGATTACTTTAACCTACAAAAATTGGTTAAACTACAAAAAATAGAGCCAAAAAATTAGTTAGAATTCAAAGGTGATCAAAATAAAAAATCGCGTGTTGAATTAAAATTGAAAAGTTGACTTTTATCCAACCCTAGTTGCACAATCTGCAAAGGCATCACAGTTTGAGGAGGTCCAATGGGTCTCTAGTGAAAACAACGACACTCCGTGGAGAAACAGAGACTATGATTACATTGGTGTTTCACCCAACAATGCACTTTGGAGTTTGGTTGATCCGGCCTAAGTGAGAATGACTTTAGTGTCATAGTTTGGAGTGTAGGAAACATCACCAAATATTGATGCTAGACTGATAGTATCGCTATTTAACCTTTGTAGCATTATTTTTTCCCGTAGACACAATTTTTTTGAAAAACCAAAAAAATTTGGTTAAAAACATGTTTATTTCTCAAGATTCCCCCTCCCTCTAGTGCCAAAATGTGAATGTTGGATCTATACCTGTGCAAACATGAAAAAACAACACATTGTTAGTCAATTATATAAATCTAAACTAGCATTCCCCATAAGATTCATTTGAAGCATAATGAACAAGAAATCAAGTAAATAAATCAAGTAAAAGCAATCTAAATCCTATTCAAATTCTCAAACCCTCAATCCCATGGAGGAATTGGTGCTATTTTGATGTGGAAAATAGCCCTTTCCCTTTCCCAATTCCTTGCAAGCTTTGATGATGATCAATGGTGCTCCTTGATGAAATTTTCAATAACCTAGCTATGGTGATGAAATCCATGAAAACCTTTATGAACAATGGATGAACTTACATAAAATTTATAGATAATGACTTTGCATGAAGTTATGGATCCAAAATCAATAGAATATCTCTCCATTTATAGGAAATAAGGATGGAAGAAAGAAAAAACATGGAGGATGTGGGATTAAAGATGAGTCAATAACAATGTGCCACTTGTCAACATGTTATTGAAGAGAGGTGGGGCACATTTTGATGAATGTGCAAATAAATGCTATTAGGTGGAGATTTGATATTTGAAAGTTGGCTTGTGGAGGGAGATGTGGAAGAGGAGTTAATGCCACTTGGTTCAAGAAAAAGGACATGTAAGAGGCATAAATTCCTTGTTGGAGGACAAGACCTTTTGGGAGGGAGATTTCAAAATGGAGGAATATTCCAACTTGATTCTCTTTTGAATGAAAATAGAGGAATTTATAAATCAATTAAATTGATTTACTTGTGCAAGTTGCAAAATCTAGAGGATTTTATGGATTAGAGTTGGAGTTAATTAGGATTTAATTAACTTAGATGGAGATTAGTTTGATTTGACATTTTTACTTAGATTTTTTTATCAAAAAGAGATGAATATTATATTTAATTAAATAAAGTTTTATTTATTTAATTAAAAGGGATGATGTTAGATTTAAATCAAATAAAGGTTAGTTTATTTAATTTAAAGGAGATGAATTATGATTTAATCAAATAAAGTGATTTATTTAATCAAAAGAGGAATATTAGGATTAATTAAACAAAATGATTTGTTTAGTTAATAGAAGATAATAATTTAATCAAATAAAATTGTTTTATTTAATTAACAAAGGAATTCTGATGAATTTAATTAAATAAGGGTTATTCAATTAAATGGTTAGTAAAGGAGTGATTTACGCAGAACTGATGTTAGTAAACTAGGATCAAGTGCACGAGATCGATCAGTGTAATTTATGTGTCTACATGTATATTTGGTGTTATGTTCATTTGTGTGTTTGCATGATCTCTGCATATTTGTTAATCTACTTTAAAAGGGTTTAAAAATAAGTTTTAATTGATCTATTGATTCATTCCCCTTCAATATATAGTTGTGTTCTAATAATATCATATCTCATCCAAACACACACCCACAAACTCCACACTAATAGGTACCCAACACTACCTTCAGGTAAATTTGGACAAGACAAATTTTTTTAAAGTGCATAAAAAAATTAGTGATAACATACACATACAAACCACATTGCATTTTATATCTATGCTAAATTCTTACTATAAAAAATAACTACATGGTAAAGCTATTCGTTGCTAGCCACAAGTTACCAATACATTGCATGGAAAGGAATATGGTCTTCAATGGAACACCAATCATATCCCAAACACAAGAACACCTACAAACACAACACTACCCTATACCCAACCTGCATTCAAATAATTTGTTAATGTGCATGATAATTAAGGTGATAACATACATACACATGGAAAACATAATGTTTTTTCCATATGCACTCACCACCATTTTTTTCAAGTGTACAAATATCACATGGATTAAGTGTGACATATGAAATTTCCTTGAACACAACTGCTATATTCATGACACGAAACTATAACCAAAGAAACCCTCCCACATTGGCATGTGTATACAAAAAATAATTCGAAATAGACTTGGATGTGGCCTTTGAAAAGTTAAAATCTTAGTTTGAAAAAAATATTGTGCATGACAAAATCAACAAATTATAATTTGACTTTGAACACATCAAATAATATTTCTAACCATAGATACATAAATAACAAGTTCCTCTTCAAGAATGAAACGGAATAATTGTGTGCCACCAATGACATGAACAAACCTTTGAGGTCATACATTTTAAATATCATGTTTGAAAATATAATGTGTTATTTAATCTCCACAAAATCTTCATGTTTACTCCACATTAATTCATTGTATATACATTTTTTGTCCCATTTTACAAAATTTTACATATGGTTCATATTCTATCCATGCCTACATATTTCCTTCTCAAAATTTTGTTCTTGATCCATGTGGTGATGAATGCTGATGATAATGAAGGATTTGGATTAAGGATGATGATGAAGATTAAGGATAATAATGAAGAATGAGGATGATGATGGAGATTGAGGATGATAATGGATTAGGAAAGAAGTATTTTGATGTGGATTATGGAGGATGGTTATGATAATGATTAGGACCTCTATTGGATTAGTAAAATTAATTAAGCTTAGTTTCCTAAATGATGGATTAATAATGGATGTGGATTATTGAGATACTTGGGATAATGTGGATTAGATAATTGGGTATGATCAAGATAATATGGATAATATGGATGATTAGAAAAATTATGGGGATAATTAGGATGATTATGCATGACTAGGATGGGATGATAAGGATGATTATGAATGATTATGGATGATTAGAACAAGGTGGCTAAGAATAAAATGAATGATTATGATGGATAAGGATAATTAGGATGAAGAGAGATGGTTAGGATGGAAAGAAATGATTAGGATTAAAAGAGGTGATTAGAATGAAGGGGGGTTAAGATGAAATGATTAGGATGAAGGGGGATGATTAGGATGAAAATGAATGATTGGAATGATTAGGAGGATAATTAGGATGAGGAATTATGATAATAATGAAAGAGGATGATTAGGATAGTTATGGATGATAAGAAAAAGATGATTAATATGAAAAGGAAAGATTATGATGGATAAAAATAGTTAAGGTTAAGAGAGACGGTTGGGAGATTATTGGGATATGAAAATGGATGATTAGGATGAGATGGGTGAGATAATGATTGAGAGGAATGATTAAGATGGGAAGGGATGATTATAATAGAATGATATGATTAGTATGAGGAGGAATGATTAGGATTGGAAATGATTGGTTATGATGAAGTGATTAATATGATTAGGAGATGAGGGATGCTTATGATGACTAGGATGGGATGATTGAGATGACAAAGAATGATTAGGATGAAATGTGATTGAAAACACCACAAAAAATATAAAAGAATATTCTTGGTTGTTGAATTTCTAGATTTGATGCATATAGTGTATGTTCAAGGGCTATTCATCCCAATTTCCATAGGTCTAATCACAATTCAAAAACAATTCACACACATAAAGAACTTCCTAATCCTAAGGTCAATGACTAATGACAAAAAATATCAAGACCACAACTTGAAATATCCTTTGACTCAAATGTAGGGACACCTTAAGGGGTGTGTACTCTCTTTTCTTTATGAGAGAGGACATGTAGGGGCCTCCAAGACTAGAAGTACAGACAAATCACCCCCTCTCTCTAGAAAGCTAGAAATATCTTATGCTAAGCTAGGGATTTCTATCTCAAAAAAGCCATATGGTGAGTAACTTTAGGGTGTGATGTGTATCCCTTGCACTAAGAATGACACAAAAATATTTCAATCAATAGGGTTACCTCTAACTAACGGGATTCTAGTCATTGATCCAAGACTTACTGCCTCACGAGCATCCAAAAAGCCACTTAAGGCTTTAATCAACCTTACTAGGGTAATATAAGAAGCAACTCACATAAACGTGGGTGGTTTCCCCTTTTGGACTGGCACTATACAACAAAGGCTAATTACAGTTTGGACTTGACTTTCATCTTATCCTTTTATATAGCTTCTCAAGGGAAAAAACCGCTTTGGGTCACTAATAAGTTCTCTGTACAGATGTATCTCAAGGTTAGGACCTTCTAATGGTGTTATAAAAGTGAGACAAATACAATGTTTTAGATCTCCAAGGTCAAATAGGAATGCAAGAGAGCATACACATGTACTTGCTTACACTAGCAAATGTTCATTAGCCTTTAGAAAACCAAATGTGTAGTGTGAAAATGAAAGTGTTAAGAATTTTTTTTGATTCCCAAGATCATATAACATGCGGAGGAAGAGCATACACACCTAAAAACACAAAAAAGATTGCAAGACAAAGCAAACAATGGTTGTTTTTAGTCCCAAATTGAAAATGTGATAAAGCAAAGACACATGGTTCTTTTTAGGTCCCAAATTGAAATGTGATAATACAAATTGTTTTTCTTTTTAACCAATGAAGTGAAAATGCAAGTTGTTGTTTTGTTTACCCAATAAGTGCCTTCAACAATTTGATATTTACTTTTCAAACCCTCTGAATTTTTGAAGATAATCTCTTCAATAATGCACCATATGATTCCCACGTGCCAAGAGAGAAGGAACAATCAACAATAATGATATTCTATGAATTTTTTCTTCAATATTATGATTAAACCCTTATGAAATATGATGAAAATCACTCCAATAAAGAACTATATGACTTCTAAGATAAAGCCACCTCATTAAAAAACATTAGATGAATTTTCACACCCTTGAAAAGCTCGAATCAAAGAGAAGCTACACTCTCTAAGTTTGCTTGTAGCTGAAAACCCTAGTTTCCATAGGAAAATTGGAAAAAAATTGCAAGGAGGAATGGGGTCTACCACATTATCCTATTAGAACACTAGGGCATATTTTTGGACTAAATTTCTTTGGCACAACATGATAAACTACATTGTATCAAAGAGGGAGAAATTGTAAACACTGAAAAATGTCCTACATGTATATGAACACCATTTTTCCCTTGTCAATTCCCTTTTTGCCCTACATAATTGAATAATCTTAATTATTTGCTTATCATCTAAAGTCACATTCTTCTATCAATTAAATAATTTTAATTATTTAAATAATTCACTTCTTTCCTTCTTCCTTTGATTAATTAAATAAATTTATTTATTTAATAATGTCACTAATTAATCCCTTTCTTCCTATAATTAAATAAATTCTTATTTATTTAATTATTATAATTTTTCTACTATAATTAAATAATAATTTTAATTATTTAATTATTCATTGGCCTATTCCTACATAATTAAAATAATTTTATTTATTTAATTGTTTCCCACTTTCCCTCCAATATTAAATATTTTCTTTAATTATTTAATATTTTATCCTTTTCTTCCACTTTTGAATTAACTTATTATTTAATTTAAAAATTCAAGTTTCCCTTTACTTCTATAATTAAATAATTTTTTTAATTATTTAATTATTCACTTTCCCTCCTAAATTAAATAATTTTATAACTATTTAATATATTCCAACCACCTCCTTATTCGTGACAAATATTATCCTTAACCAAATCCTATCTTTGCCCCAATTCTTCTCTAACCCTATTTTATTTCTTCTCAAGAAATCTTTGCCATTGCTTTTCATGTGATATTGGCTTTTAATTCTAGCCCTTCATTTAAATTTGGATTTCTATAAAAATGAAGAATAATGTTGATCAATGGATGAGATTGCTTAGAAGCAAAGAGAAATAAGGTTAGGGCTAAATTAGGGTTTAGATAAGGATGGATAGTGGAGATTAAAAGTTAATAAAACCTTATCAAGGGTGGATGAGCTGAAGAGATAAGAATAGCATAGAAAAAGACATTGTTAGAGTAAATTAAATAATTATAAAAGTATTTAGTTTAGGAGGGAAAGTGAATAATAATATAAAAAATATTATTCAAATATCAAAGAAAGGAAAAAGTTTGACTTTTAATTCAAACAACAATCTAATTAAAAGTGGAGGAAAAAGACAAAATATTAAATAATTAAAATAATTATTTAATAGTGGAGGGAAAGGTGGAAAATAATTAAATAAATAGAATTTATTTAATTATGGAAGAAAAAGCTAATGAATAATTAAAAAATAAATAATAATTATTTAATTATAAACAAAAAATAGGAACATGAATAATTAAATAAATATAAATTTATTTAATTATAGGGGAAAATAATTAATTAGTGATGTGATTAAATAAATATAATTTAATTAATTAATCAAGGAGGAATAAGGATAAAATGAATTAATTAAATAATTAAGAATTATTTAATTAATTATGACCTTAGGGGATAATCACATAATTAAAATTATCTAATTATACAAGGAGGAAGAATTAATGTGACAAATGGCATTCACGGGGTTGGGACATTTTTTACTGTCTATAGAATATTCCTTTGTCTAATTGATTTAAAATCAAATGAAGAAACTCATCTCCCCAAATATAGACACCTCAAACTCTTTTTGCACCTCTTTTGTAAATCTCTTGCACATTACTTTATTTCCTCCAAAGATTATGTCATCAATATACACAACCACAATCAAGATTTGATCTTTTTCAACTTTGAAATAAAATTACTATCTACGATACCTTTATTGAATCCTTTGTACAAAAAGTACCTATCCAATCTTGAATACCATGCTTTAGGAGCTTGCTTGAGTCCATATAGTTCCTTGTTCGAATTACAGACCATATCAAGATTATCTAATAACTAAAATCCTTTCAGTTTTCCAATATAAGTCTCTTCTTCAAACTCACCATTCAGGAAAGCAGAATTCACATCCATTTGATAAACTTTGAATCCTTATATGCTACAAAATCCAAAAAAGTCCTAATAGCTTCCATTCTTGCCATCAAATCAAATGCCTCCTCAAAATCTATTTCTTCTACTTGTGTGTATCCTTTATACACAAGCCTCAAGTTCCTTATTTATAACCACTTCTCCATTCTCATTTAGTTTGTTCTAGAACACCCACTTAGTTCCAATTGCATTCCTTTTTTTGGGTCTTTGGACAGGTTCCCAAGTCTAATTCTTGTCAATTTGCATTAATTCTTCTTCCATAGCCTTGATCCAAAATTCATCTTTGCATGCCTCAATCACTATTTTAGGTTCATCTTTGGAAAGTAAACATAGGTTTAATTATTCTTCTATCAAAGAAACCTTTCTTCTTGTCAACACACCACTGCTCTTGTCACCAATGATTTGATCTTCTAAAGGATTCTTCTAAACATACTTAGGGATCTTTTTTGAAGCTTCTTCCTCTTCAACCTACACTTCCTTACTATCATCTTTATCTTCCTCTCTACAAGAGGACTAATTTGATTCATATCCATATATCATCATTCAACTTTTTTGTAAGTCTTCATCCACTTCGACACTTGCACTTTCAACAATATTTTTCAGCCTCTTGTTGTAGCACCGGTAAGCCTTGCTTCTTGGAGAATTTCCAAGGAAAATTCCTTCATCAAATCTTGCGTCAAACTTTCCTAATTTTTCTTCATCTCTTTTGATATAGCATTTTCTTCTGAATACTCTAAAATATTTCATAATAGGGGTTCTTCCATACCACAAATCATAAGAAGTCTTTGAACTATTTTTCCTTTCTTGTGCTCTGTTAATTATATACACTACAATACAAATTGGTTCTTTCTAGTGGAAATCCAGTAGATTTTTTCCTTCATCATTATCCTTGTTGCTTCCTGAACAATTCTATTCTTTCTTTCCATAACTTTAGTTTTTTCAAGGAGTCTTAGGAGCCAACAAATTCATTTTTATTCCATGATCTTCATATAAATTGTTAAACTCATTAGAGGTGAAATCTCCACCTCTATTAGATCTTAGAAATAAATAAAATCTATTTGGTGAAAATTTCAAATTTCAATGCAGTAGTACTTAAATTTCAGGGAAAAAATAAGAAGTAGGTGTCTGTCTGACCACCCTAACCATAATAAAATGATAATATTTTTTTATAATATTTTATATATAAGTAGAGGACTCATGTCCCAATGTATATTTTTTTAAATTTTTTCCAAGTAAATAATTAATTATAATTTTTATTACAACTTTTAAAAATATAAAATTGTATGTCTGGCCACCTTAACTTGGTCAAAACTTCATGAAATTTATTTTCTTTTTAAATCCTATAGTATGTGAAGCATATAATGTGACGCATGTTTTGATTCAAAAAATGTGATACCGATTTGAAGTTATAGATGTTTTTCAATCAGCCTATTGATCAGGACTTTAGTCATAATTCTAATAAGTAAATAATAATTATTTATTAAATTCAAATTAAAGCATAATTTATATTGGTGGAAATCTGAGAATCTCCTCTAAAAACCCTTTTCGTTTCATCAATTTTGGATTAAAAAAGTCGTCAGACCACATACCCTACAAATACCCATAATATTGCCACTTTTTGGCCCATCATGATCCTGCACATACCCGTAGATCTCTCACAACTTGAAATGAAGTGGTCCTTAATAGGCTAGATTTTAATTGACATGACACATTCTTGTATTCCATAGACAACTTTTACTAATTTGAGTCATAAAGAATTGACCATTTTCACCCTTAATTTGATAAACATTTTCATATGTCCTTCCTACGACAAACATAGTTCTAGAATTTCTTATGATCTCATAGGAATTGTCCCAAAACACAAGATTATATCCTTTACTACATATTTATCCTACACTCAAAAGGTCTTTTTGTAGACGCTTCACATAAAGAACATCATCTATATTATGCTTGTCATAAAAAATAATTGAACCTTTTCCACATATCTTAGTAGATGTATCATCACCAAAATTAACTAAACCACCATCAAACTTCTCAAGCTTAAAAAACTTTCTCTTATCACTTGTCATATGATTTGAGCATCCACTATTACAATTTGATAAAGAAGAATAATGAAGAAAAATATTGTTACAATGAGAAATCCATCTTAGAGCAACAAAAAAGTTCCACCATTGCTTCACCAAAACATTCACACTCCCTTTGAAGAATATAGACACGAGTTTTGCTCACTACTTCTAGTAGTCATAGGCATTAAATCTCAAACTGAATTTTATACTTTCTCACTTAAAATTTAAATACTTCACATTAAACACTTCGCACTCTCTCCCTTCATAAATTCATCAACCATATATACCATCTTGAACCTTAAAAATAATCTACAAGTTTGGTTATGCACCTAAAATGTGAAAATCCAATTTAGGTTAGCACCAAAACATTCCCGCAGTGGAAAGGTATGAAGGAAAACCACATCACACCTTAACTTAGATCTAAATCCAAATAAACATTCTACAACATGCTTCCACAAACATTGAAGCACATCCACAATCAGTGTAAACACCCAATTTTAGCCACACCTATGTTAAAACCAAATTAAATGTAATTAATTAGACACTTCCTTTTATCCAAAGATGACTGACATCCCATACAGAACACTTGAACAAAATCTATAGCATTCCATGAACACCTTGAAATCCAACAAATCCTTTTTTGCAATAACATTCACCTAAAGAATACACTCATCCTATACACTTAATTAACCTTCCACATACTACAACACTTGAATCTAAACTTGTGGAGCTCCAAAATTCAAACAAATTAGATTGAAGATAAATATTAGCAATATGAGCGCACCCTTAGGTCCACAAGACCAAAAACCTCACTGTTTCCAAAAATGTGGAGAAAAAACATTTCTCCCAGACAATACTGCTTTCATAATTCACACACTGTGAACATAACTTTCTCTGCACAATGATCCGGAACAAGAAAATTTTGATATAACACCTATGAACACCTCTAAGAAACATACCTAAACCACATAGGAAGATCTTCATGAATGAAGAAATATGGAGAAAAACATTGAACAACACTTTTTCACACTAAACACTCTTCACCACATTGTTTCCTCTTTTATTTAAATTCTCTCAAAAGCACTTGAAAACCAAGAACCATAAGAACAAACTCAATATTAGGAACACCTTCTCAATAAATCAACCACACAATAGGTTGAATATCACCAACACATGCTCATCAAAGCAACAATAGAGATTGACATCAATGGTACTACTAATGACAACATAATGCAATGAATCAAAGCATCTCCATATCAATACAACAACAAAGGTTTGTTGACATCAATGACAACACAAAATTCCAACAACTACTCCAAAAATGGAAAATAATGAGAGCAAAAAACCTATCTTTGGAAATATATTAAACAAGTAATTAAACATATATTTATACTATTATACTTAGAGGAGAAATGGATTAATAAATCTAATTAGACAAATATCTATGATTTTGGTGGGATGTTAAGAGATGTAGCAATCACATCTCATATGAAGGAATTTCCCTTACAAGAAAAAGAGTGGACTAATTTGAAAGGTGAATTCCAAAACATCTTCCAATCTCTAGACGTTTACTCAAAAAGTGTAATATGAGGGAAATGATATAGAGGAAAGGGGAGAATATAAGAAAATTTAGCCAAATGTATAAGGGAGTGGTGAGAGAAACGAGATGAACCACTTATAAAGAAGAAAATAAATGAATAGTTTTTTTTTGGATTGTTACCTGAGGTTAGAGCATCCTTAGATGGAATAATTTTTAACTCCTATAAAAAAGTGGTAGATTTAACTTCTTGAATTGAAGAAATATGTTGGAGGAGAGAAAAAAGGAAGGTGGGAGTGAGGAAGTATAAAAATTGAAATTGGAACTAGAGAAATTAAATATTAAACAAGAAATATTAGCGAAAGGAGAGAAACATAGGGAACCATCACTCTTGTATAGAAAAAAGGTACAGTGTACCTATTATTCTAATGAAGATCATCTACACAATAAGTGACTTCTAATAGAAGGAAATATATGTTAAAAAAACCATAAAGAGTTGAGATTTCAAAGCCACATAGGAGGTTGAAAAGTGTATATTATGATATTTGTGGTGAATGGGTTGAGCATAAAGTTTAATACAATTTCCCTCCATTATGATTTTGAGTAAGAGATGAACATGAACTTTTGTGTGACATAGAAATGATGACAATGAACCCATTTATAGGGTAATACCAAGAATAAAATGTTAATATTATAATTTGAGGCAACTAATCATTACATATAAATAAAAATAGCTAAAATAAAATTACAAAAAGTATAGACTTAACAAATTATACAATTTATACATGAGGAATTTTTTTAGGTAAAATACCTCATAAATAATCATTATATATTATTAAAACATTATAAAAATATCTTGAAAATTATAGATAGAATCTAAGGATATCATTTCTCCTCACTTCCACATAGCCAATTATAAATCTTCTATATAGAGTGATAAATTTCACTATCTTACCAAATCTCCCAAAATTCTATCTCTTCTCAATGTGAGAGAAGATCTTTAAATATAGGATGACAAATGACCAAATACTTTAAAATATACTTGCAACACCTATTTAAAACTTCCATTTGTAAATAATTAATAATATAATATGTATTTGAAAGAGGAAAAAACAGGTTTTACAGGGACCCGAAACCACAAAGTTTACAGAATAAAGAAAGAGGCAAAAAAGAAATCATAGTCATAAAGGCTATAAAAATAACACCAGTAAACACCCACATCCAAAAAAAAGGCCAATGAAGGCCACATAACCAAAAAACTAGACAGAAAGCGAACAAAAGCTAAATTTGAGTTTTTAAAAGATCAACAGTCTTAGCTTCTAACTCGTTCATGTCCTGAACTACCCTCTTTAAGATATGAACCATCTATGTTGTGGGAGGTGCTTTCCTTTTAAGATTGTCCCGGTTCCTTTTAGAAATACCTTGGTCCTCATTCTTTCTTTCCTTGTTCTCTTCAAAGTCAATGACCAGTGAACCCTGTTGTGTTTTTCCCAGCTTTTCAGACATACTATTAATAATAATGGCATTGTGCCTAGCCATTTTATGATTTTGTTCCATGACTATTTTCAAATTATTTTTTGATTTTAACCATTTCCTCTTCCATAGACTTGTATTTCTCCTCAATATCACCTCCTTTCTTTCCAATGCTGTTCTTATTTAGATTTCTTTCTTCGTTGCTAAGGGAAGCTAGCTTTAGCTCCAACTCCTTCGACGTACTTTACAAATCCTTGTTTCTTTTATCGAGCTCATTAATTTCTTGATAGGCCCACTTTAAGACCTTGAAAATATCACTGATGTCATTTCTAGTAGAGGCCAGAATGTCACCAAACTGAACCAGATCTAATATGAGATTAACATCTTCCAGGTTGGGGGAGCTAGGAAATTTGGTACCTTTGAATCTGAAAGAGGCAGGAGGGGAGGGCACAAAATTTCTATTGGCTTTAGGGTTCTTAGCTTTGTCTTCTATGAAATCTATAGAATAGGAAACTAGCTTGTTGGCAGGTGAGCCCTTAAGATTAGGATTCTTTAAGGGGGTAGAGTAGTCGAGTAAGGACTCAGGGTTAGCTTTAGCAAACTGGGGTTATTTTGACTGGGTTTTCTTAGCAAACATCTCAGAGGACAAGTGGGTTTCAAAAATTCTCTCCTTGTTTGGCCGAGTCTCCAAACCCCCACTATTGGTATTATAGTCTTCTGACTCTGAAGAGGCCACAGGTTTAGATAAAGCCGACATGCTTTGATAGTGTTCATAAATTAACCTAATAAGACCAAGATGAAGAATGGTGTATTTCTTGGGGTTTTTCCTATGGTCCTCAAGGCTATTACTCAATGAACATAATAAGTAGTGAGGCAAAGGAATCCATAACTTATGGCGCAAATGGTTAAGAATGGCGAAATGACGCCCATACACTCTAGTAAATCTCCCATCGAACTGATAACACAAAGTACCTTTCTCTACAGTGCCTTGATAGTATCAATTTTGAAGTAGTTGTTAGAGATTTTAACTAGTTTTAATTTCTCCTTGTCCTTGTTAGGAAATCTAATGACCACCTTGTCAGAGAACCTTCTGTCGCGATAAAACTTCATGTCCTCAATAGATATTCCATTAATCTCCCCCATAATTTTCTCATCCAACTTCACCTTTCTTCCAAAGAGAATGATTTTTCCATTGTTCTAGTTCTTCTCAAAGTGATTCGTAAACACATAATTGGTCCCATGAAGTTTTTCCAAATATGGGACCAACCCACCTTTTTCAATCTGCTCCCAAACCTTGACATTCCTAGTGTGCACCTCATAGCTTTTAGGCTCAACTCTTTTCCTGTCCCCCCATTTTCGTTTGCTCCTTATAACAGACTCTACCAATGCCGAGGACCTATTGCAGAATTATGCAGCAATTCCAATGCACCCACAAAGGATTCTGCCCCATAAAATCTCTTGATTTCGATGTACTTGGCCCCTTTCTCTTTAATCATTAATTGTATTTTCTTCTTTCCCATGTGTAACATCATAGTCTAGTAATGCCCTGACTTCGGTTCTCAAGTCCCTACAATTCTGCCACGTGTTCAGTCCTTGCTTCCTAACCCCTTCATTCACAAAGTAATATGCCACGCTATTAGCTTCCATGTAGATATTATTAATAACATATTAATAATATAATATGTTATCATATTATTAATCATTAAATGGTATATGCTTCTTAAAGCATATAATAAACATAAGGTTTTATAACCTTATATTAAAAAGATATATTTATGCTATAAGGGTATGGCCACTAATTAAATTATGTTGTAACACTCCTCTTTATTTTAATAGGGCACATAATATTTCAATTTCTATAAAAGGAAAAACATGAAGTACCCAATAATGTAGGCCTTCTTTGACAAAGATAAACAAGGACACAAATATATTCCAACACAGTAATCATGTATTTTAGACTACATGAAGATCATCTTATCATTATTTATAATCCTATTATTTTAAATAATGATGTTTTATTGAGGTATTTTAGAAAAAATATTGGAGCATGAGTCTCCTAAAACTTACCTTCACTAGTGAGTTCTACCTTTCCTCCTCAAGTTTACACTATATTTTTTTAAACTTATTTTCTTGCGACTATCATAATTTTAATTTCTTATGACTATAGACTATGATTGATGATACTATGTTATAGTAGTAGTTTAAATTTGGATTGAAGATGACTTGGTAAATGTATTTTTTTGGACTACTCACATCTTCCATATTTAGATTTTACTATTCACACTAGATATAGATGGATTTTAGTACAAATTTATTTGTTTAATGATGAAGCCTCATAGATATGGTTACATCATATTTACTTCATATGATTATGTGATAAGGTGTTCTAGATAGTTGATTTAGACTTTGTAATTTGCCTTAAAGTATCTTGATAATGTGGCTAATTATATTATGTCTATTTTTTTTAAAAGGCGTAAATGCTTTTGATCCAGAGCTATGAATCAATGATGTCATAAATGTTGGACCTCATTCCTAATTTAAATATTCAACAATTACACCCCAATGGGGTTTGAAACTTGATGAAAATATAGCACCACAACAACTTAACCATCATACTATGCCACTATTGGTATATTATGTCTATGGTGTGTAATCAATAGTATTTTTTTTTTAGTAAAAGGCATAAGGCCTATAATTATATTGATTAAATTATTCATTTATACAAGAACTACAAAATATCCAAAATAATTGTATCTGGTGCATTAGCTAAAAATATTTTTGATGAACTAATAGCCACTAAAGATTAGCATAATACATATATCTGCTACTGTGGTTGCATAATTTTCTAAGCATGAAAACATAAGTTTGAAAAATACTAAAGATTAACAGTTGTATATACAAATATGGCAACAAAAAATTGTGCCGCTATCATTGTTTCTTGCTTCCATATTCATAGTAAATTTTTCTTCAACTATTTTCCTTATATATATTGATGCTTGAGTGCAAGTGTGTAGATTAGAATTCCATGAACAATGTAAATTGGTGGAGGTTATCAAGAAATCATTGTGGTGATTTTCTAGTATACCTTGGCCAAAATTATGAGAGGGTTAAGGTCTTCTTGTGTAAATATACATATGTAAATTTGTGTTGATTATCGTGTAATATTATTTTGTCCTTTTTTAAAAAGTGATATTTGGTTAGGTTATCTTTAGTGATAAATTTTAGATTTGAAATTAAGTGGACAATTTAGGGGCCTTTTATTGGGAATGTAAAATTAAACCTCTATTTTTATAACCTATGAGTTGGTTTCATGTGGGAATGTATATTATGTGTTTTAAAGTTTTCTAGGGACTTGAAAAGTGGACAATTTAGGGGCCTTTTATTGGGAATTTCTTCATTATTTGGTAAAATTAAACCTCTATTGTGATAACCTATGAGTTGGTTTCATGTGGGAATGTATATTATGTGTTTTAAAGTTTTCTAGGGACTTGAAAAGTGGACAATTTAGGGGCCTTTTATTGGGAATTTCTTCATTATTTGGTAAAATTAAACTTCTATTATGATAACCTATGAGTTGGTTTCATGTGGGAATGTATATTATGTATTTTAAAGTGCTCTAGGGCCTTGAAAAGTGACCAGGAAGATTTGTGACGAATTTGGAAAATAAAATCTAATTGGAGAAACAAATTCAACACCTATTCCCTACGCTCAATGAATTTAGACAATTGTTTTTTATCTATATTTTCTTGAAGTTATAGTAAGGGTAGGCCTTTTCATTTTTTGGAGGATTTTTATTTTCAGAATCAATAGTTTCTGAAGGAGGAGAATTGGAGGAAGGGCTTGGGATCTTAGAGAACAGGAAAGGTTGAAGAATTTTGGATCAAGGCTTCATCAAACTTAATTGAAGCATAGAGGTAAGCACTTGAGTCTATTTTGGAGTATTGTAATGCTATTTTTTTTGTTATAATGATAATATATAGCTTCTGATTTTTTCTGAACACTTTTTTAATTATGTGTTGAAATTTTTTGTTATGTGTTCATATTATGTGATTTGTTCACTTTAGGTATGGAGGTTGTTGGATATGGATCTTCCATTTTTGGTTAAGATCTATTCATGTATTAGTGTCGAGAGAGGTGTGACCTCTTCCAAACCTAAAAATGTGAAACAACAAAATCCTACTTCCTTCATTTCTTTAGTAGCCTGAATGCAAAGAAGAGTAAAATCAATGAAGGGTTTGTAGTGCCAAATCTATAAAAAAATAGAATCATAACAAAAAAAATCTTCAGATTTTTAAAGAAATAAAAAATCTATATAGGCCAGGGTTTTAATTTATCAAACCAAAAATCCTATTTTCATCTGGTTGTAGGCTATATATTTTCATCTGGTTGTAGGCTATATCCACCATGAAACCCACATGAAATTTATGTTGTTTAGCTAATGCAGATGGATGGCACAATAAGAGAGCTACAAACTGGATCTTCATGTGGAGCTTGCAAGATCAGAAAAATAAAATGCGTGGAGAATTGTCTGTTTGCTCCTTATTTCCCATCAAGCAACCCTGATAGGTTTTTAACAATAGTGAAAGTATTCAAAGCAAGCGAGATTTCAAAGATAATTAAGGTTGACAAGTTGCCATTGCTTTTATTTCTTAAAGAATGACTCTTCACTATAAATTAAAGTAGAAAAAACAACATTTGCAACATGCATATCTAACATGGTATTTTGTTGCAGGATACTCCTCCAGAGAAGCGATCAGATGCTGTGAATGGCATGATATATGAAGCAAGTGTTCGAAACCATGATCCTGTCAGAGGTTCCGCAGGTGTCATAAGTGATTTGCAGAAGCATGTTTTGGAGCTGCAATCCCAATTGGCAGAAGCTAAAGAAGAGCTGACTGCCTTGCAGAAGGCCTCTCATCACTCTTTTATTAGTACTGATTCTTCTCCTAAAGTAGAAGTAGCAGGAACGACATTGGATTTGATATGCAGTACACCAAAAGAGCTTGGTATTCAAATGGATGACATAATAATGAGGGAAGATAATGCATATAAGTCCCTAAACTGGGAGGAACTTTGTAGTTTGGATTAGAAATATTTGGTTTTCAGATTTCTTTCTTTCATGGATTCCTGATTAGTCCCACATCATTCCATGAAGCTCATCAGAGTAGAGGAAAAGAATAAAATCTTATCATTATCTGCATTTTAGTTCTATTTTTAAATTAATTATGTTAAAAATGTTGGTGATTATGTTTTAAAAAATTATTGAGTTGACATATATATATATTAAAATAGTCTTAAATTTATTTTTTTAATATTTTTTTAGATGGATGTATTTAAGATATTTGTTTCAATTCAATAGATACTTATGTTAAGTCTTCATAGATTAAAGTCTAAAATGTCACTAATTATTATTATTTTTTAATAGTTAAATAAGGGAAGTGGATTTTTTATATATATTAATTAAAAATATTAAAAAAATACATTTCAAGGACTTGATACGTTAAACAAAGACAACTAGTCTATCAACAAAGAAAAAATCCTTTTTATTGTAGCGGTACAATGGATCCTAGTACAAGGGGACTTATTTTTCTTTGCATGAGAATAAAGTGATAGTTTGCATTGCTCAATGCTTGACCTTGAGAAAGCTTTCTTCTATTTAACCTTGGTCTAATTATTAGAAGTTAAAATGAGTGAAATCCTTCAAAAAGTGATTACCACTAATTTACAAAATCTTTACAAGAATATATTTCCCAAAAACCTTCATTGGGGCTAGCATTAGCAAAAATCCTTAGGCCTAGCAACAAAGGGAGAACAATTTGTACCAATCAAAGAAGTAGGGTGAATCTTTATGTCTAATCATAAAGGGAGGACAATCTACACTAATTGAAGTAGGAGGGAAAGTTTTATAACTCCATATAAGAGTGGAGATCCAAGAATGAGAAGGAGTTACATAAGACTAAAGTTGAAACTTGAATAAAAATGAGTAGTCAATTGAACACTTTTATTTTCCCTTTCTACTAAAAAGCCTACTTTGGAGCACATGTCCTTTTTAGAAGAAATTGAAACTTTGAACTAACTAATCACCAAATACCAATCTTGACATTTGATCTACATCTAAAACAAATACCTTCATAATCAAGTTGCTTACAAATTGTGTTCCTTGAAATGTCCAACCTTGAAACTTGATCTACATATAAAAGGAATACCTTCATAATCAAGTTGTTATTTTCAAATATTTCTCCCTACCTTGAACTCACTCTCAATAGGTGAGAATCTAGAGAGATCTGGAGCTCCACCAAAAATTGAACAAAAGTAGATTGAGAATAGAGTTACTTAAAATCTAGGATAGAAATGCTTTTTCCAGAAGAAGTTTCTAAAATTAAAAATAACGGAAGATCCCTCAAATGAAATGTAAGGTAGGGTAAATAAACTCAAATTGGAGTAACCAAAAATAATTGTGATAGGGTTTAACTTGAATTTCCATTGCATCATACAAAAGGAAGTTTTGTTCCAAATCTATTGAATCTCTTAGAGAAATTTATATTTTACCTCTAAGCATTTGTAATTTTGGTTATGACCTTTCCTTTTTATGTATGATCTAATCAATTGATCCAATATTTCTTTGAATTCACTTGCAAAAAATGTCAAAACACTCCTCCTTCCTAGAAGTTCACAGAGTTCCATGTTGTATGCAGTTGTGTTCTCTTAAGACTCAAAATCATTGATTTGTCTTCTAGTTGCAATAACTTGCTAGGCCCTTGCTACTCTCTAATAATGTACCCACTATGAGTGGGTACCCATTATTCTTTAGGGTCCTATGCCAAAACAATTACCCACCAGCATATCCATTTTATAATGAGTACTCATTAAGCTATTTTTTAAAGCTATGTGAGGTCATTTTCACTTGCATACACAACAAGAGTCATTTTCATTTTCATAGAATAAAGCTACTCAAAATTAACATTTGAAAGTTCCTCCACATTAGATAGGAGCATAAAAAAATATAGTACACTTCATCACTCAATGTAGGTGTGTTCTTTATGCTAAAAGTAGTACCTCATATGCATACTTTATTACCTCATTCTCAAGAATTATAAGATCAAGAAAATAATCCTTGTATCCATCCATTCAATTTCCTCACTCATCTTATTTTTTCATGAATTTAGTATTTTCCTTTCTAAAATATTCAAAGATTAAACACATGATGTAAATTAATAACAATATTTCCAATCTAAACCATTCCTATAAATCTTTTCATCATAGACAAGGATACTAGGTATAACATTATCGTGGGATTACCTTTGGTTAAAAGGATGAAATATATCCCATATATAATGATCTTTGAGGTGTTTTTTATTCTTCACATAGACTAGTTCCATGGTAGTAATAGATATCAATATTCCATTAAATCCTCTCATGTACCTTCTTTAAGAAAAAATTCAAAGTTTCCTAGCCTTATTAAGTCACTAATTTTTTCTTCATGTCTTTTTTTTTCTATAAACATGATCAAAGCCCTCTTCCTTATATTAATAATTATGATTGTACTAATTTTATACACACTTAATACCATTTGGTAGGTGGACCTTCATCATTCTCAATTCTAATCCATTTTTATAATTTTTCTTTTCATCATAGACAAGGATACTATGTATCATATTATCATATGATGATCTTGGGTTGAAAGGATGAAATCTATCCCATATACACTATTTGATGAGGTTTTTATTCTTCATGTAGGATAGGTCCATTATACTAACAAAATATCAATATTCTATTAAATCCTCCATTGTACCTTCTTTAAGGAACTTTTCAAAGTTTACTAGCCTTATCAAGTCACTAATTGATTTTCATATCCAAATTGTTTTGATAAACATGGTCAAAGACCTCTTCCTTATGTTAATGATTATGATGGTATTAATTTTTTACACACCTATCACCATTAGGTAGGTGGATCTTCATATCATTTCCAATCCTAAACCATTCCTATAAATATTTTCATCATAGACAATGATAATGAGTATAAAATTTAAATATTTAAGCCAACAATGAAATATAGTTACTATAATAGTTGCAAATGTGGTAAGCAGATACAAGCTTAAAATCATGGATACTTTATGAAAATTGGTACCATATTAATAATGCTTGGATAGATGATCAACCCTACTATGTTATAAAGAAGGGTAGAAAAGATACCACATTGATGATGCTTTGATGAAAATTACCTAGTACTTTTCATGTTGCCAATAGAAATTTCAATGACAATCTCCCCCTTTGTCATTGATGGCAACATGAATCAACTCAAGTCTCCATGTCTTCTCCCCCTTTGATATCAACGGAAAAGGGTGTGCACATATTTTTTTGTTCTTTTCTCCCCCTTTGACATCATTCACATATACTTGCCTTTATTTCTCCTTCTCTCCCTTTCATATATATAATATTTTACCTAACTTACTCACATACTCCTCTTAACTGATATTTGAAGATTGACGATGAGGACCGTTGCAAAGGGGAGAGATGGAAAATCAAGGTTCCTAGGGTTCAACTACAATATGTTTGATTTAATATCCAAGGAACTCATACTATTTGAGGTATAAAACCATACTAATCTCCACTTACATTAGCCTTTATGAGGCATACTATAATAATTTACCCTGTGGTTGAACATTACTTTGTTGATACTTTGTCTCAGGGCACTAATGAATCCTTCAGGGTCATAAGTTCTTGCCCCACAATATTAAATTATAATCCTCCATAAAAATTATAGGATACCATATCTCCCATATTTATTGATAGGGTAACAAGCTAGTTGATTGCTTTCCCAACTTAGGGGTTTCTTCAAGGTTTAGAGTGGGTACCAAGGGTAAGGGTAAATGCAAGAAGATAAGTCCACAAAATGTGGAAGTTTTTTCCCTATAAAAGAATCCAAAATCGGCTTCAACAAAACAGGATCCCATTAGGTTTGGGACCCCGAGCCAAAAACAAGATCCCATTTTTTTAAAAACGAGATCCTATTCTAAAACAAGATCCCACTTTTTTAAAAACGGGATTGTGTTTCATAAAAAAATATTTTTTTATGAATTTAAAAAATGGGATCCCCTTGCAAAATGGGATCCTAATTTTTAAATTTATAATTTACTTTTTAATGAAACAAGATCTTGTTTTCAAAACTGGATCCCATTTTTTAAAATTTGATTTTTTAGTCAAATTTTGCTTTTTTTTTCGGTTCAGAAAAAGGCTTGGGGACCTGAACCTAAGCTTTGGACCTAGTTTGACTTGCAAGTTGAAGATCCGGAAAATGTCACAAGAAAATAGTGACTTTGGGCATGCCTATGTTTGAAGACTTTTTTTGCAGAATTTTGTGACAAAATTAAAACCCATTATAGATGAGAGTATGTAGATTCTAAATATGTAATTTTAAAAAAAAAATTAACTATTTTTTCTATTTTTCAAAAAAAAATTATGAAACTGGTCCATAAACTTAAAATATTAGGATTTTTTGGGTATGTGCAGGATCATGATGGGCCAAAAAGTGGCAATATGATGAGTATGTGGCTGATGACTTTTTTAACCCAAAATTTATGAAATGAAAAGGGTTTTAAAGGAGATTCTTAGCTTTCCATCAATATAAATTATTCTTTACTTTGAATTTAATAAGTAATTATTATTCATTTTCTATTCAAATTATGACTAAATTCCGATTGATAGACTAATTGAAAAACATTTATATCTTTCAAATGGTATCACATTTTTTGAATCCAAAAGATGCATCACATTCTATGCTTCACATACTATATGAGTAAAATAATAAACATTGAATTTCATGAAGTTTTGACCAAGTTAAGGTGGTCAGATATACGAGTTTTTATATTTTCTAAAAGTTGTAATAAAAGATTCATAATTAATTATTTACTTGGAAAAAAATTACAAAAAAATATGCATCACATCGGGACATGAGTCCTCTACTTATATCTAAAATCTTATAAAAAAATATTATCATTTTATTGTGGTTAGGATGGTCAGATAAACACCTACTTCTTATTTTTCCTGAAATTTAAGTACTACTCATTGAAATTTCAAATTTTCACCAAATAGATTTTCTTTCTTTTTAAACAAACCTAGTAGTTTAGAAACTACATTCAATTTGTTACAGATTCTATTCTTACATATTTTTGAAATAATATACATAGCTTATTCAAATTTTTACATCAAGTTGCTTAACTCTGATTTTTCTAATTTTTTTGCCACTTAAGGGCCTATTTTTTCCATGATCCTACACATACCCTTTTACTATTTTAATAATTTTTTAAGTAAAATATTTTTTTTGTAAAACAAATTGCATGAAAACGTACTTAAGAAAATTCTTTTCAATTTTTTTTTTTTTTTAAATGATAATTTTCGGTCATCTTATCCATGACGTACATGACGATTTTTCAAAACGATAAATCTGGCTAATAAAAAATTAACAAGAAAAATAATCAATAAAAAATTATAAAAATATTGAAAACATGCTTCAATGAGTTAAAAATATTTTCCCAAAAGGATTAAGAAAAATACAATATAATTTAGGTAAAAAAATGGATGACGTACACATGCATGATATGGTAAAAAAAATTAACTTTTAAATAGTGGTTTTTAGAAATGTTCACCTATTGAAAGCCAATTTGTAGCATCTGGGTATTGAAATAAATTACATATTTGGAAACTAGACTCTAAGTACTAAATTTTATGATTAGTGACTTTTTTCAAGATACCATCTCTAAGTACTTCAAATTTTAAGGCCAAATGTGTCAAATTTTGAAAATCAAAGAAAACACTTCCACCTTTTGGCCAAAAAGTTGACTCAACTTCTTGTCGGCACCCTTAATGTGTTAATCCACATTAGTAAATGTAATTCGTTAAGATACATTGTGAAAAGATAAATGGTGATCAATATGTGTTAGGAATAAAGTATCTAACTATTATAGAAACTAGTCAATCTTCTCTACACCAACATACATAGATTACAACAAGAGATTTCCATCCTTAATCCATAAAGATTTTTTTATTTTTTACGAAAAAGTGGCAAGCCACTGAACATTTTATTAATACAAAAAGAGTGGGATACAAGTCGATGCTCCTAAAGATAAGATATAGAAAGAATGTAATCAGAGTATGATTTAAAAAACCCTCCATAGATGATGGAGTGAATAACCAAAAAATGAAGAGCTACATCCAAAAACAAGTTGGCAAGTCTTAGCCATGAAGTCTCAAAAAAAACATGTAGAGAGAATTACATCATTGTGCAAAAATGGTGAACCATAGAAAGGTCGAAACAACATTATTAGAGCCATATGCAAAACAAAGGAGTAATGGTGTTCAAAAAATCCATAGAGATGCTCCAAGGAACGCTAAAATATCAATTTTGTTTTTGGTGGAAACCAAGAGAGAACACCATTAGTGAAAAAAACTCCACTTGCAATAGAGATGAAGGAAATCATGGAAACCAAAGATCAGCAAAAAACCAAAAGAAGGAAAGAAAAACTTCAAGTACAACTTTCAGAGGAGGTGTAATGTTGGTGGGAGGAAAAAAATGGGGCACATCATGGGGTTCAACCAAAGCATTTTGAATAAGAAGTTTGACAACATCAAAGAGATTTTGTAGATTATCACAAAAAGAATTACCCAAACAGCCTCTCATTCTTCTTGATCTAGAATTAAATTCTCTTGGACAATCATCAATTAGCCTGTGTGCCATTGGACATAACAATATTGAGAGATGCTTGTTAGAAAGTAGGTGTTGGCAACAAATAATACCTCCAACCTCATTCGTGCCATGGAGAATATTGTAGCTTTCAAGAGCAAGATGCATAGTTGAGAGTGGACATATGTGAGGCAAGAGGTAAGTCCTTGCCAAAAATTTAACCATCGCCATGTACCACAAGACATCCATCAAGTTCGAAACAAACCTTGAAGCTATCTCATTCGATAAGGCCATGGCATGGAAGTCTAACCAGTCCCAGCCCATAACAATGAAAATGGCATCTACAACTTGATTGCATTCAATCCCAAAATATCTTCGTAATTTCTCAATTGTGAAGGGAGAGTTATCCCTTACTTCATGCATTATGGTAGGAACAAGTACCCTAAATTGGCTCTCCATTGACACAACTTGAAAACATTTGATTTTCCACATAGGAATAGCCTAAGAGACAATTCAAAAAAGCTAAATGAGCCCATGAAAAATTAGAAATAGGTGAACATATTTGAAGTTAATACATTGTCATACCATTGTACCAAATGAGGGTGTGAATGCTTATAACCATTAATGCAAGGCCTAATGTGGTCAAATAGAAAACATATGTCACTATATTGAACTCCAACCAAGAGAGCTCTTGTTCAGAGGTTTGATGAAAATTCAGTGTCAATTAGGAAAAAACACTATTTTTAGCAACATCTTATCTCATACAAGCCATTCACCCACGAGCCGAAGAAGAAGAAGAGGAAGTACCAATTTATCTACACCCCCAAAGATAGCCTCAATATTTAATGACTACCAAAACATTCATATACCTTGCAAGAAGTGAGCAGAGATGCCAAATTAATGAGCCTTAAAAGCACTTTGTGTGTGAACATAGCAAGCCATAATAAGGAGTTGGACATCTGTGACAAGGGATAATTTTGGTAATGAAGAAGAGTAGAACAAATATTTTTTAGAATTTAGTGTCCTCAATGGAGACAGTGCCAAAATTGGCTGCTTGAAAGATAAACCACATAAGAATGTCTCCAAAGTACCTTGCCAATCACTAGAAATAGAGGGAGGTAGCCATTGGCTACACATTTAGCTAGAAGAAATCCAAAATATGCATATGTCATATTGATCATCCAATATCTAAATTTAATGTACCAATCCAAGCATGCTAACTCAGGCATTAATTTCTATTTCCACCCTATTCCCTATTAACCATTCATGAGGAACATTTACTCATGGGAAATTAATACAAAAGAGGGGCCCAAAAATCATTTAGTAATAAAAGCATAGTGTCAATCCAAACAACAAGCAAATCCTGAATAGAAATGGACATAGTGACAAAGATATTAATCCTTTATTACCTAAACATTAATTTTTTATAATCTACAATGTAATGTCACTTAACCTTGATTCAAGCAAACAATGTTCATTTGATACCTTGTAGCTAGAGCACCTGCATTAGAGAAAGAGATTATGAAGCCTGTTAAGCCTAAAAATGAGCCAAAAATTTAGCCATTTTGTAAAAAATACAAAATGTAAAATTCAATCATGCAAATAATATACTACATTCTAGATTTGTGAATTCCTTGTAAGTGATATGTTCATCAATTACTTTTTTTTCCAAAAAGTCTACCAAAGTATTTGCTTCCCTATAATAGTGCCTGATTTGAAAAAAGGGGAATTTTTTTAATAAATCCTAGATATGCTTCAGAATATAGTTCAAGTTCCATGAATACAAATTTTTATTTGTGATAGCCAAAATAACTACCATAGAATCATCTTCAATAAAAAATTGGGGGATGGGTAATTTAGTTGCCAAGTCTAAATCAATTTTGAGAGCATTAAACTCAGCCATATTGTTAGTACCTTCTTGAGTTGAGAAAATATTTCCACAATACAAGAACCCTACCAATCTCTTAGAATGGCTGCAAATTCCCTAGATTTACCCAGGTTCCCCCTAGAGACACCATTGAAGTTTAATTTGATGAAACCCAAAGGAGGAGACCATTTTACCATGTTTTTGTCTACTACAGGAGCTCTATTTCAAGTATAGCCCCAGGTTTGGGGAGATTTGGAAATTTCCAATTCTTGAGAATGAAGGAGTCCCAAGAAGAGAATGATATTTTGAAAGGTTTCATTCCACATAAGCTTGAAGTTGTTACTTCTGAGATGGAGATCTCAATTTTTTGAACATGAATTTTTTCAATTTTGAGGTGGTTTTCCTGAAAATATTATTGTTTCTCTCCAGCAAAATGTTCCAAATGATGATGGATGGGGGGATTTCCTAGATGCAAGGAAAATTTGATTTTGGATGTAACATAGGCCAACTTAAGAAGTGTTTGAGAATTTAATTTTGTAGGGAGCATACCCAACCAAGATTTAACATTAACTAGGACCAACACTGATAAGAAAAATCACAACCATTGAAGAGATGATTAGTGGATTCAAAGGCCTTTCACACATGACACTGTATGGAAAAAAAAGGTTTTATTCCAAACCTGTCCAATCTCATTCTATATAAGATCCTATCTTTTAGAGCAATCCAAGCAAAATCTCCTGCTTTAGGGAGAACTTCGGCTCCCCAACAAAGTCTGACAGGCCAAGATGTAGAATGTGCATAAGAAGTTCTAGAGATGTGTAACCATCCTTCACATTATATTTTCCTAATTTGAATTTAGTTCAAATGATTTCATCCTAATATTTTGATAAAAAAATCTATCTTTTTTCCAACTCACATTTAAGTGAGTCCTTTAAATGAATAGGTATAAAGAGGAAGCTAAAATCTTTCCATTTTACTTTTCAAAGGGGGTCCCTTGGGTCGAAAACAAAATAGTATTTTACCTTATTTTCCTAGAGGGCCTTAAGTTCAATTTTTCAATTGTCCCCAAATACTAAGAAGTATAACGGGTTTGAAACCATTCTAGGAATCTTCCTAGAAAGCCACTTTTTCCTCATTGTTGATCAACCAGGAAAGATGAGGGAGCAGGATAGATTTGCAGGAAGAGACAAAGTTCCATATTTTCAAACCAGGGGGTATATTTATTTATGTGAAGATTATTTCTCTATCTAAAGAATCCAAATATTTGTGCCTCATGATTTGACACCATTTGGTGTCCGGGTTGGAATATATTTTCCAGACCAACTTAGCTCCAAGAGCCTTATTTTTCAAGAAGAGATCTCTCAATCTTGCCCTACCCTCCATTTTGGTTTTGCAAAGTGAGTCTCATGCCACTAGAGGCAATTTTATCTTTTGGGTAACATTTTCAACTCACAAAATATCCTTGAAGACCTTCTATAAATCCAATCCCTTACCTTGTGGGATTTTTAGCACTGACATTAGATAGATTGGAAGGGAATGAAGTACCATTTTGACCATCACTAGCTTACCTATAAGAGAAAGCCATTTTGATTTCCAAAGTAGAATTCTATTGGAGGAACAAGAGATTAACTTGTCCCAAAAGTCATGTTTTTCCTTTCCCAAGAAGAAAGGGATTCCCAAGTATTTACAAGGGAGAGAGTCACAATGGAAGCTTCGAATTTTAACAAATTGGTTTTAATTAGTGGATTAACATTGATAAAGAATTTTTTTTATTTTTACTTGTTGAATGTTTGAATCAAGAAATTACAATAATCAAATAAAACCTTTTTTATCTCTTTTGCTTCATTCAAGAAATCTTGGCCAAATAAGTGTATCATCTGAAAAAAGTGAATGCGAAATAGTTATTGAAAACTGTCTCATAGAAATACCTTTCCACATTATACAAGAACAAGAAGCAACTATACATCTACTTAGATCCTCTGTCATTTATAAAATAGCTCCTTAATTATACATCTACTTAGACCCTATGTCATTAATAAATAGCTCCTTTTGGGGTGTCCTTTGTAGGAACACATCTACCTTGTTCATCAATATTTGGTGTGTCCTTTTGGGTGTCTTTTTGCTATTGCTTTAGTTAATATTTTGTAAATAGTATTGCATATAGCAATGGGACAAAAATCTTTGAAAGAAACATGAACAATTTTTTTAGGATTAAGGGGCACCAGAGTGGAATTAATTTCTCTGAGAACATTTATTTTCCTTCTTAATTATTCCAAGGAAAGAACTATGTACTTGCCAACAAATTCCCAAACTTTTTGAAAAAATAAAGTTGTGAATCCATCTGGGCCTAGGGCCTTATCTATAGCCATAGAGAAGAATACATTTTTAATTTATTCTAATGTGAATTCTAATATCAAATTTTTTTTGTGTTCTTCTTTAACCAATGTGGGAATGTTGGTTATGATCACATTGTCGGCTAGGGCCTTAGATTGCTTTCTAGGAGCAAGAAGATTTTTATAAAACCGAATGACTTCCTCATCAATGTCTTTTTCAAATTCAAGTAAGGTCCTAGAAGAAGATTTTATGGAAGCAATTCTATTTGATGGCCTTCAAATTTTAGTAGAGGCATGAAAGAACTTTGAGTTTTTATCTCCTTCCTTTAACCAAATTTCTCTTGAATTTTTCCTCCAATAAGGTTCCTCTCTTGCAAGGATTTTTTCTAGGTCCACTTTGATTTTTTTTCCTTGTCAAACAAGGGAGGGTCCATACTATTTTTAATTACTAATTCATAAATATTTAATAATTCTTGCTCCACCCTAATCTTTTCAATAAAGATGTTCTTGAAATGACTGACATTCCAATCCTTATTTTTGGTTTTAACATATTTCAATTTTCTATAGAGTTGGTACATTCTAGAACCTTCAACAAAAGGACTACGGACCCACCATGATTTTAGAAGTGTCATAAAATTTGTAGCTCTAAACCACATTGCTTTGAATTTAAAGGGTCCCTTCCTTGATGACCTCTCATAAAAAATGGATAAGAAAATGGGGAAGTGATCTAGTCCACCTAGTGTTTGGATCCACAAAGAGAAATCCCAATATGTGTTTAACCAATCTTAGATAAAAAAACATGATCCAGTCTCTCCACAATCTAGGAGAAATCTTTATGCTTATTTTTCCATGTGAAATTTTCATTCTTTCGGAGGTAGTCATAAAGCCTATTAAGGAGAATAAAATTGTTGAAATCCTCTATTACATTTTTAGGAGGAATTATGCCACCAAATTTTTTAGAAGAGTTATGAATAGCATTGAAATACCCCACAAAAATGTAGAGCTCTTTCTTTATAGAAGTTGAGGTAGCAAAGAGTTGAAGCCAAAGTTGTTTCTTGCCACTTGTGGGGCAAGGACCATATATATTGAAGAGATAGAAAATAATGTTTGTTTTAAAGCATCTAACTGATTCTTTAATCTAAGTCTCTTTGGACTCAAGGATTTCAACTTTTGTACAACACTTGTTCCATAATAATATCAATCCCTCCAAAGCTCCTTTAGTCGGGAATACAAAAAGGTCCTAATTCATCCAAGACTTAAAAACATTAAAAGCCAATTGGATAAATAGTTTGGATTCTTGGAGAAGAACTATATCTAAAGAGATGCCTAAAATCTAACACATAATCAAGTATCATTTATTAGGGGTGTTGGGTAAGTGCACCAAGATGGTTCCCAAAAAGGGGGCTTAAGTGGCCACTTTTTCTCTGAAATCAAGAAATAGTAACCTTGAACATGAAATTGAGGATAGCTACACTCAAAATTTTGAGATGGAAAAAAACAAGGATCGAAGTGCTCTGAGTCTACTTTCTAAACTACTAATTTATTTTGAAAATGGTTGAGATTAAGGGGTTCAAAAGAGGGGTGTACTAAAATTGCTATTGTTTTTGTCAGAAAAACATAACATAGCAACTCTTGTACGACCCTAGCACAGTGAACTTTTTTGTAGTATTTTTAAAATAACTATGGTCAGAAGTTAGCTAATAGTATCTAGTTGATGCACAATTTTTCTAATAATTTTTTAATGAATATTTGAATTTTTACTAATTTTTTAAGTGGGCACTTCCTAAAAAGCAAAATTTTGGTTGTGCTCCCCCTACAAATTTTGGAAAGTAATAGATTTTTTTAAAATTTGTAGAATGGAGTCTAGTTTCTAAGAATGTAATTTATTTGAAATTTTGATGAATAGTTAATTTATAACGAAAAAAACACCAAACACTGCTTTTTGACAAAAAATAGACATACAAAAAAAAGAAATTATGGAAGAAAGGCCTAACATTGTCAGAAAGTGAAAAAAATTACATCATTGGAAAGCTAAGAGAGAACTTAACATTACCCATGTGTTCAATTTTGTCGATATTGAACCAGATGCAATCCTAACGGTGAGCATGAACTCGATTATGTGAAAAATTGTAGAATTTGCAAAAAACACATCTCTGGTCGTTGGTAATGCCCTCCAAGCCTTTGGGTTGGTATTACAAGGAAAATACCAAAGCTAAGGCTTGGGGATTCCCAAAGAAAAATATAACGTGAGTGCATTATAATGCGCTCACATTCTGTGTTAGTTTTGATATTTTTTGCTTCTCTAGGGAACATGTCTAGCAACACATAACATGCTTGCATTATTTATTCCTTTAGTTAAATACCACTTTATTGAATGCTTGTTGATATTTTTGTATGTATATGTATGTTGTTGTGTCATGTATGCATGCATGCATGCATGTATGTATGTATGCATGCATTCTTGTATATATTCCTATGTGTATGTATTTATGCTTGTGGGAGAGACGATGAGAGAGGGTGGGAGTGGGAGAGAGTGTGGGAGAGTGGGAGAGAGGGTGGGAGAGTGTGAGAGAGAGTGTGATAGTGTGGGAGAGAGTGCAAGAGAGTGGGAGAGTGTGGGAGAGAGTGGGAGAGAGTGGGAGAGGGTGGTAGAGAGTGGGAGAGAGAGTGGGAGAGAGTGGGAGAGAGCGTGGGAGAGTGGGAGATAGAGTGGAAGGGAGGGAGGAGAGAGTGGAAGAGAGTGGGAGAGAGTTGGGGAGTGTGGGAGAGGGTGGGAGATGGTGGTTGAGAGTGAGAGAGTGGGAGAGGGTTTAGGGTGTGAGAGCACGGGAGAGAGTGGGAGAGAGTGTGGAAAAGTGTGGGAGAGTGGTGGATAGGGAGC